>JADRCD010232900.1:15351-35204 GCA_019843815.1 Montemys delectorum
TGTGGTTTGTAGGTATATAATTTTAGGATTGACCATTTTGTAATACCCAATTAGGCATCTCATGCATGGGAAAGGTTAATTCCCTTTGCATCCACAATCATTATTTCTTTTTAGTTTTGTCAAGGGATTGGACTAATGAGATATTTTCCCTTACTCTATTAAGATGTCTGTTGATATTATCATTGTTCAACACTGTTTAGGGAGCTATATGTAATATAACAATTAAGGCTTCCCTGCCATTTCCATGAGATAAAATCTCACAGCACACTTCCTTTAATACCTAAATTATTATTTTTTGATTCCCCATCCCTTCTATGATGTTCGCTGTAGGAATTGTGTTTTTGTTTAATCTGTTGAGTCTGAGCTCCTTGTAACATGGTCATCTTTGCATTGTTTCTAGTTATATTTTCCTCTAATGTTCTAATGTTCTATATTTGCTGTAAACAGATGTTCTTTTGAGGAGAAATGAGAACTATACTCATTCGTATATATAAAGAGAAGTTTTAGAATGCAGTGAGGAATTATAGTGGTCTAGTAAAGTGACAGTCATCCCTTTTATAATAGTGGAATGATTTCCATTTACTTGTGAATATTTCAGTTTATTTTACTATATTTATTTATTATTTATTATTTACTTTTTGTTAAAATCAAGCTTTAAACTCTTATGGCTGCAGAAGAGAGTTCTTTTTCTTAAATTTGATCTTGATTTTTAAAACTTTGCTTCAAAGTTTGTTTTTTGTTCTTCGGTTAATATTCTACATCATAGACAATGTCACATCACTCTAATAATTATTGTGATATTGGCAGGAATATACTTTATTCTGTCAATTCTGATTGCCATATTTTCATATTCAGAGAATTTATTCATTTCTTATTTTTATTTATTTATCTTCTGATTAAAGGACAAACTGAACTGTGTAGTCTCTAACGATTATAGGAAATTGCTGTTTTCAACCCCATTCTATCATTTATTAATTTATATGATGAAAGTCAACTTTCAAATCTAGTCATAGTTTAATAGTAATTCATAATTTTAAATGGAATTTAAATATTGAAATTTAAAATATTCTCATATTCATTTTTATTTTAAATATGTATGTGTAATGCCTGATATATAGTTGACTACCACATGCATAGAGCCTACACAGTTTGGAAGAGAGTGTTGATTCTCATGAACTAGAGCTATAGGTAGTATATTGGTTTTCCTTGTGGGTTCGAGAACCTGGATCCAGTTCTTGTGAAAGGGTAGTTGTCTTACGTAACTGCTGAGACGTTTATCAAAACCAAAACCTTATAGTATAATATCCTCTTTGTCCATGACATTTCTTGTAATAAAGTCAACTTTTCTTTATTTTAATAATACCCCCCAGAAATCGTTTCTTTACTTTTTATCTGGAACATTGATTTCTTTCCCTTTATGTTCAAGTCACAACCATCCTTTCGTATAGAAGCATGACATACAGGGTGGGACCCTGCTAATTGAAATATTGCTGTTTACTAAAGAAAAGTCCACTTGTACAATAGTTCTTCACTCCCTGAGAATGGATGTCTCAGGGGCTAATGTCACAGTTCCTTTTCAGCATACGCTGAATCTTAAAGAAGTAGAATCTAAGGCCAAGGAAGGAAGGTTTACCGGGAGAGGGAGGGCAAACAGGCAAAGAGAACTCTCTTCTGCCAGTTCCTTTCTATACAATGCCAACAGAAGTTGTAATATCATACCAGGTCAAAGGCAGATCTGTCCTACACAAAATATTCAGATTAAAATTGAGTCTTCATACTTGAAATGATGTAACTAAGGAAAAGTAAAATTTCTCACAGATGAGCCAGCCATGTGGGTTTTGGTTATTCCCAGATATCATTAATAAAGGTACATTCATCACAAAGGATGAGAACAATACTCAATTTTAGACATAAAAATAAACGTTTAGTATACAGCTAGGGACTATTCTGCTTTTGTAAACCATAATCTGTAGTTTCTCCTGAAGATCCGTGATTTCAACAATCCTGGTAGTTTTCAGTAGCAGTTTTAGCATTTGGTTTTCAGTTATAGGTCTCTGATGCATTAAGAAGTATTTGTGTGTGTGGTGCTTGATAAATTTCTAATATTATTCTGGGTTTATCCAACTACTTTTTCTTTCTTTTTTTGTTTTTTTTTTTAAGCCAACTACGTTTTCTAACTATTTGTTGAAGATATTTTCTTTTCTTGAGCGTATTATTTTGTCATATTTGTCTGATATTAAATGGCTAAAGTTATGTGTACTCATGTTTGGTCTTTGATTTTATTTATTTGTCTACATGTCTTGATATATATGTATATATATATAAAATTTCATATATACAAATCATGATAATAGCAGAGAAGGTACATTATATTTTATAATTATATATATTTTACAATTATAATTTATAATATATTTGTTTTATATATACATAAAACAAAAATAGTGGTTATATGCATTATATAAAAACCAAAACATAGAGATTATATAATATATATTACTATATATTATATGTAATATATTATATAAATTATGTAATCACTATGGCTTTATGGTACTTTAAGTCATATAGCATTGTTGTTTATGTTCTATATTGCTTTAACATTCTATTTTTATATTTGTGTGTGTGTGTGTGTGTATGTTTGTGTGTGATTGCATATGAATTATAGGATAGATTGTCATTTTTATAATATTAATTTTACCAATTTATTAAAATGTATTAATAAAACCTTTATTGCAATCTTCTTCTCAATGCTTCAGAAGCCAGTGTAAAACAGTATTAAGAAAAATGCTGAGAGCCAGAGGTGGCAGGTGACTTTAAGGAAATAGCATTTGTAAACACAACAGGGCTGAGTTACATGTGAACTCACAGAGACTATTAGAGCATGAGCAATACCTGCATTAGCTCAAGCAAAACAAAATTCCAGAATTCGAGGAGGAAGTGGACTCAACATATCACCACCAACCAAGAAGCAATTCACAAATGCTGGGTGATGGGAGAATAAAATCAGTTTCTTCAATGTAGTGACACTAAGCTGATTAACTACAGTCCAGAGCCTAGCTCATGCTAACAATTTGTTGACATCCCAATTTTGATTTTTAGCTTCTTTTCTGATTGAGAGAGAGGGAGATGGAGAAAGAGAGAAGAGTAACATGAAACTGAATTTATGGAGTTATCTGAGAAGAGTTGGAGAGCAGAAAATATGATAAAATTATTATATTAAATTCTTAAAGAATTAAAAATTCTTATGACATGACTACTAATAAGAGAATGAACTTAGATTAGTTATCTCAACATTTATTCTAGATTTTTATTGTAAAAGTGAAAACATCAAATTTAGATTGTCACTAGGAACTTTCAGTATAATTAAGAAAACAAATGGTATAGAGAAAAAATGAGACATGCTGTTTGAAAATATGTGTTTATATTTTATATGATATTTTCAATAAAATTTCTTTTTAAATTCACCACTTTTAATGTTTAAATTATCTTTAGATTCTCCTCTTCTGTGGTGTTTTTTTATAACCAGCATTTTTTAATATAAAACATAGATTTGGCTTTTTCTCATAAGAATCATGATAATAGCAGAGAAGGTACATTATATTTTATAATAATGTGTCATCTCAATGCTACAGGGAGTCCTTGAACACATGCTGCCCATATGCCCAATGAATTTACCCTGTGCACATCATTCTAAATGACTAACTGACTAAATAATTCTCTCAAGACACATCTCATCATAATGCTGATCAGCTATGGTTCATTTGCTCTTATATAATTGCAGAGGATGTTTATCCTTTTTTGCCCTTTTATGCCGCACAAGCTGTTGTTATGTTCTGGGTCACAGAGAGGATGAAACAGTGACTAAGCTCTTTCGTGAAGGGCTCTGCAATTTAGTACTCTGTAAAAATCTAAGTAAATAATAATGTGTCTTCTTATTGGTATATCATAAACTTTAAATAGAAGCATGGTCTATTAAATTCATAAAGAGTGATGTAAGTCTTCAAAACCTCTTCCAAATGACTTACTCTGTTCTCTCCTTTATATAATTATATAGTCCAATTCAATGCATTAAGATGTAGAAGTATTTTAAAATTTTCATATTACTTTTGCTTTAAAATTGTACTGCCAAGAACTTATAAAATGTGTAGATAGTTCCAAAGATAATAAATGCATTACAACTGAATATTAAGCCCTCAAGTCAGAAAGTTAGGAATAATTTACCTTACAATCTTGGCAACAAAAACTACATAAAATCACATTGTTAAACCTCTGCATATTTAGATTCCCAACGAACAGCTACAACTGTGGTTAATCTAAATAGAGTTCCACAATTATACATGGATATTAATATTACCTTCATACATACAGGAAGTATTTTAGAATAAAAAAAGTCATTATTTATTCTACAAATGTATCAGCCACCTCTCCTAAAATGCTCACTGACTTTTCTGAAGATGAAAACAACGTCTAATAATGATCTAGAGTCACAAATTATTTATGATGACAATAGATAAACTAAAATCTTATATAGAGGCTCAATTTGAATAAAAATAAGATATAACTTTGATTTTTTTTCTATAGTTAATACAAATGTTATACTCTTTAAAACTTTCAGTCCCTTAAAATGTTTCTCTAATTTCATACCGTTTATTTGGTAATGACAGGGTTAATTATCTTTGTCATTGTACTTCAATCTTTTCTCTTTCATTTGTATATAGTCTCAAAATTTGACGTGAGGTAGGGGTGTGGCTTCATTTCCATTCCTACTCTTTCTTATTCTAAGCTTATTGAGAGAAGTGAAGTGACATGATTTGCCTAGTTCTAACTTCTGCATTCAAAATATTACTATTATAAAGAGAAAAAAATTGAAGAAGGTGATCATTGATTCAACGCAGTTCTTGGCTGACATTTTGGGTTGATGATTCCTGATATTCAGGATCGCTTTGGCATTAGTTTATTATTGTATCATCTAGCTGTAGTAGTCTACTTAAAGTGGGAACGTGCCTTTAAAATCACGAATCACGATGTGTACTCTTCGGTTGGTGGTTTAGTCCCTGGGAGCTCTGAGGGTACTAGTTAGTTCATATTGTTGTTCCTCCTAAGGGGCTGCAAACCCTTCAGCTCCTTGGGTCCTTTCTCTAGCAACTTCACTGAGGACCCGGTACTCAGTCCAATGGATGGCTGTGAGCCTCTACTTCTGTATTAGTCGAACACTCTCCGAGCCTCTCAGAAGACAGCTATATCAGGCTCCTGTCAGCCAGCACTTGCTGGCATCCGCAATAGTGTCTAGATTTGATGATTGAATATGGGAAGGATTCCCAGGTGGAGCAGTTTCTGGATTGTCCTTCCTTCAGTCTCTGCTCCATAGTGTGTCTCTGCAATTCCTGACATGGGTATTTTGTTCCCCTTCTAAGAAGGAACTAAGTATTCTTCCTTCTTCTTGAGTTTCTCGTAGTTTGTGGATTGTATTTTGGGTATTGTGAGCTTCTGGGCTAAATGGAAGGAGAGGCCCTTGGTCCTGGGAAGGTTCTATGCCCCAGTGTAGGAGAATGCCAAGGCTAGGAAGTGGGAGAGGGAGGGTTGGTGAGAGGGGGAGTGGGAAGGGAACAGGGTTTTTCCGTTGTTGTTTCTGTTTTGTTTTTTTTTTCCTTCTTCTTTTTCAGAGGGGAAACTGGGAAAGAGATATTATTTGAAATGTAAACAAAGAAAATATCTAATAGAAAAATTAAAAAACAATCAAGGCTCACTATCTTGGCCTTCCCAGTAATACTGTGTCCTGATATGAGACACGTTTCACCAAACACATATTTTTCCTTGCCTTAGATTCTACAGGAGATTTTGTTTGGAATCTTTGCTACTACTGTCCCCTCTAAATGTTCAGCAATAGGTAATTTACAAAAGCTAGTACATTTTCCTTTCCAAAAGCATTGTCCTTCACTAGTACACCTTCTCTTCAGTTTTCTTCCATGAATTCAAGTCGATCTGTATCAAAGGAGAAAAAACATTAATCCCACTTATTAATCATACATTGGTAAGTAAATGAAGTATCAATTCCTTTTGTAATGTTTGTAAAATCATTATCTTGAAAGTTCTATTGGTGCCAAGACCAAAGTTGGACTGCTCTTTAGCAGAAACACCCCACGCCCAAACAATCTGATAAGTTACTCATTATTTTTATTTCTAAGAAGACACTTTTTAACTGGTTAAATATTGGTACATAGTGTATGCCTGTTATTTGTGGTCTTACATTGTTTATTTCAGTGTTATTATATAGCATAGAAAAATAGCAAATGCATATTATTGAAATTAATGTCTTAAAGACAGCGATTTTCCTCTCAATAAGACTGAATTACTTAATTTTCACCTTGGTAAAAATCAGTTTATTACTTTATATTTTGTGATGCATAAATACTAATGATTTGTTTACATTATTTTCATCTTTTCTAACATTTTTAAATTGCTGCAGAATAATCTATTAGTTGTTGTCATTGAACACAACATTGCTAGTTGAATAATAACTTTACTGCATAAAGTAAATTCCCAGACAAATATTGGGAACATTCATCTAAAACACGGACTATATGGTTTCCAATATACTGTTTTGTTTCATAATATTCTTTATGCCAAGTATATTTCTTAGCAGATGTTTAAACTTATTCATCACCATTGACTCTGCTTACAATGTATTTAATCATTTCTAATTATCTATTCTGTCCTTTCTGAGGCCAGAATAACCTTTTAAACTAAACCCACATGATATATATATATATATATATATATATATATATATCCACTATTCTCTGAAATATCTAAAATAAATACACACACACACACACACACACACACACACAAACATATAAATTAAAAGTGATTGGACTTATACTTTCCATCTCTGGAGTTTTTAAACAGTAATACAGTAGTTAATTTTATTACTTTTTTTTTCATGTTTTTGGTAGAAAAACATCATGCAATATATTCGAATCACATCATCTTCTTCCCCACACACCAAATTCCTCTCTGTTTCAGAATTTTTCAATTGCAATCCAGAGTTTCTACCATATTTTTGACCATTTCATTCCCCGATAAAAGACATACACAATATTTATATTTACAATAGCCTTAATGAGCACTAGAGCTGGAAAGATACCTACTCTCTATGCTATTGAAATCCATTTCCTATTTATAACCCCCAAATTGCACAATTATAGATCAGACAGCCTAAATTGGACATCTTTTGCCATCAAATTGTTTCCAGGGCTGGGAATAAATGGATTTCATATAATAATGTTGTTGAACAAAGGTTCCCTAAAACAATCCAGACTCTTGCCAAGGCTCTTGATTTCTCTCCACAAACTAACAGTGGGCCCCATTGCTGAAGGCAACACCTATATAACACACTGAACACAAAATCAGGTTGGTGCCTACCTAGGACCTACACCCTTTCTGAATAGTGTTTATAGTACTGGAAGGTACTCTGCATGCTACCAAGGAAGAAATATAAGCACCAACCCAGACCAAACTCTACTATCTACAATGATAACCTAACTGGAAGATGTGCTATACAATAGTGGCACAAATTTTATTGGAGTTACCAACTAACACCTGACTGGGATAAAGGCCCACTTCAAGAGACAGAACCCATTCTGACACTTGTCAGGTAGCCAAGAACCTGAAACTAAATAGATCAGAGATACAAGCAAAGATACAATACTGTTCAGTTAAAGGAACATAGCCATACAATGACTACTGTCAACATTCTTCTGTGATTATAGAGTAGAGTCTTGCTCAGCTATCAACACCTAAGCTTCATCCTGAAGTAGATGAGAGTAAATACCCAGATCCAAGGCTAGACATGGTATAGAATAAGAGAGACATTCCTTGGAACACTTAGTCCTAAATGGGATGTCACCATCATGTCTCTCAACATTGTTGAAGAGGGGGCAGAAAGATTGTATGAGCCAGAGGTGACAGAGGACATCAAAGAAATAAGATCTTCTAAACGAAATAGAATGGAGGCCCAGATGAACACAAAGTGACTAGGATATCATGCACAAGACCTGCAGTGGTCTAATCTATAGATGTCACAATACTGAGAAAAGTAGACACAAACCCTATCCCTCACCAAGAATCTATCTCTGATTGGTAACCACTCACACATGAAAACCTACAGTTCTCAAGTGATGTCTCACTGGGAAGAAAAATTACTCTTAAGGACGAGACCCATGCTAATCAGTAGATGACCAACCAAAAACATGAATTCAATGGCATCTTTGTAGGTTTTTTGTTTTGTTTTGTTTTGTTTAGGGGGTGTTTTTATTTTTAATTTTTTATTGTCTCGTAATGTCGTATCAGGGCACTGTTTTTAACTGTACCATTCTCTTTTGTGGATTATTTCTTTTAGCTTTGTATTTTTATAGTATTCCCATGTATGCAAATGTGTTTCTCTGTAGCTATATGTGTCCTTCATGTTTTTCTTTTCTTTTTTTTTTCTGTTTGTTTGCTGTATCTTATTGCAGTTTGTTTAGTTTTATGTTATTTTATTTTATTATTATTATTTAGATACCTGATTATTTTTTAAGGAGAGAAGAAGAGAAAGGGGAAAGGGGGTAAATTCAGAAGAGGGGTAAAATAAACAAGATCTCAGAGAAGTTGTGGGAGGAAAAAACTACAATCTAAATATAGTATTTGAAAAATTTTACTTTCAATAAAAGAAAAATAGAAAAGAAAAAACATCATTCATGTATTGGTAGCAAGCTACCATATCTGATGTTGCATTGGCCTTCCAAGATGGCTTCTCCATTATTGCAGTCCATCACGAATTTATTCTGACAGTGACTAATGTCAATTTTTCCCTTATAAAATTCTCAAAAATCTTTGACATGGGATAGATGTAGAAGATAAAATATTCTGTACTAGGATGGAATAATTAATTTTAACTGTATATATGTTAATATAATAAATAAATATACATCTAAATACATAAATTAATAAATGCATATAATTCTATCAGTACATAGAATAAAATAAAACTCCCAGGGAATCTCTGTGCAGCATACATTTACAAATTGCAAAAATGTGTTTCTGGTTGAAGTAGACACATTCTATTGTTGGGTATTTCTATGTTCATTCCTGGCTAATCTGATAGAGACTCTTTGTCAAGTGAAATCTTTCTTCTAGATCATGTGAGCTTGTAGCAAGTTTGAAAAAATCTACCAAGCACATTCAGGGTATATTAATAGACCCTTTGTCAAAAAGATATGAGGGTTGTAGGAGTGTCAGCTTATGTCTGTGTTGTCAGTTCTATTCCAGTGATCAATGAGTTCTCTCCCTTGCATTACAGACCTCCAAGTGAGAGTGAACTATATTAATGCCTTCCTCTCTTCTCGATCTCTTACGGGCTCAGTGGTTTATATAGCTTTTCGTTTTTCGATACTCACACTGCCTGACTTCCTGAAAAAAATTTATTCTGATTAAAATATAAATGTTACAACAAATATTCAAATGTTTTAAGTATCTAAAAGACCTCATTTTGTATCTCAGAGATTTAAATTAATGAAAATCTTATAATTAATGAGCTGTTTGGTAAAGTTGTTCAAAAGTAAGAGTATCTCAGTGCTACTGTATGAAAAATAAGTTTTTAATACCTCACTGAAAGAATTATTTTGACAAATAAAGGATACAGAATAACTTGTGTTATTATATGAAGTAATCAGTGAATATACATATAATGTCTAATACGTACACTTGTGCAAATAAAAATCAAATTAAAGTGAAATTAAAAATACTATACTAGCAATATTTTCCTGATGAATTATATGTATGTACATAGCTAAATTGGAAAGCTAATTATCCTACCTAGTTGTGATAACTATGAACTACAATGATGACTAGCACGGTAAGATATCTCTAAATAGTTAACAATAAACAATAGCTTTATAATTACATACAAAACTACTTTTACAGAAGAGAAATCATGCATCATTATACAAATCTAGCCAATCACAGTGGTTAGTGAGGTCATAATACTTAAAATACTATCTCTTGATCCTTGACTTGAGGTCCAGGGTGAAGTGGGTTGGGGACATCCTCTTGGAGATGGGGAAAGAAGAAATGTGATAAGGAATTGTTGGAGGGCAGACCTAGAGGAGGATAGTGATTGGACTGTAAAAAAAATAAGGATAAATATAAAACAAACAACCTCATGTTGTCAGTATAATCTCTAGCTGAATCCTAAACATTCCTTACATGCTTAGATATATTCATCTCTCACTACATATTCAAGATATTTCTTTTTTTTATAGCAGAAGGCAACCATTGTAGAAAATTTAAATGCAAAGAACAAAAGACTCTATGTTATCCAGAGGACTGATCACCTATAACCTAACTCTTGTACATAATGTTTAGGAAAGATTTTGGAAAGGGTGCACAAACAGTGTAGGAGCCAGAGGACCAGGAAGTCCACTTTAAGATAGAACCATCTCACTATGAAAGGGAAACTAACCCCATAAAAATCTCAAAACATGGCTGCATGAACAAGAGTTGCACACTTTCAAGACCAGTAGATGGGTGAAACCTTATAAGACCAAACCCTTAGATAAGCAGGTACATGTAATTCACAATTACTGAAATAGGGATAATTAGTTTCACTAAGGAGGAGTTCCTTGATTAGGGTTCCTAGTTCTAAGTGATAATCCCTAGAAAATGTTACATGCAAACCACATGGATGGATTCAGCAGGATCCATTTATGTTTATTAATTTAGTTGTATCTGTAACAACATTATTAAAGAAGACAAAGAAATGAATTGTGAGCAGAGCAAACAGGGGAGAGAGAGAGGGAAAAGAGAGGGAGCAGGTACATGTTGTAATTGTATTTTAATTAAATAAAAAATGTAGTAAATAATACTGTTTATTTATGTAAACTATAAGTTCTAAAAATTTTGGTAGTCTTCTTTTAGTATGCTTAGAAAATAGAAAGACATATTTCATGGTTAGCAGATAATACATGCTACAAGATTGGAATAATTAGAATAACATTAAAATATTATAAAATATATTAACATTTAGAAGATAATGTTAAGAAATATTGGAATTTTTAATGAAACTTCAAGCTATATTATATAAACATACAAAATAAAACTGAAAAGTTATTTTCAAATATGTATTTTCTATGCAAACTGTAGAGAATTTTTGATTTGATACTACACATCATAAGATGAACTTTTTGAATTTAGAAAACATTGACATTTCTGTGTCTCTACTAAATTTTTGTGTCAAAGCTATAACTTGTGTGCATAAATTTATTATGCTACAATGACATCTAACCTTTGTGGCTAGTGTGGAGTACTTCACTACTGAAATTATAGAATGCTAAGCAGTAATTTATTTTCAGAGTGTGGATGTCAAAGAGTTTGCCCTCTCAGTTGGAATGTGTTTTCAACAATTTCAATACATTGAACAGCTATGCTATTCATTCTCTTTAAAAATTGACTGATATATTATATAAACTAGGTAAGCTTAGGATAAATTTACATGAAAATAAGGTATCAATATCTTTCTAAATATTCTCTTGAATTACTTCATTGCAAATTATAAAGAGTGACAAATATAATTTATGTATAATGAAAAGCCAGTGGTTTGCATTTTTGATATGTCCCATAGATATCAATCACTTACTTCCATTTCTTTACTTTTTAGTATATTTGATAACAACCTCATACAAATAGCACTAATATTAAAAGCAGAGGAAGGGAAGAAGTTTTAAAAAGGAAAGAATAAAAAAGAACAAAAGAAAATCATTAGAGTCTTAAAATATTATCCTTTAAAAAAGATATTTTCTTCCCTAGCCTAGCACTTACCCATTATTAGATGTTTTATTTAGTCACTGTGTAAAGAGAACTGGAGAAGTTTAGGGAATAGAAAAAATGTTATCCAAATAAAAATAAAATTGAGCTGACCAAAAAAAGAAAAAAAAAGATATTTTCTGCCACATGATTGAGTCTTGATATGATGCAGTTAAATGCAATCACTGTCTGGAAGATCAAAGTGAAAGACAAGAAACCTCCACAAATTTGTCCCCAAAATGATTGTTTCATGTGCCCTTCTATATACATCACACACACAGAGACAAACACACATATATACACACACACAGACACACAGTTACACACACACACAAACACACACTCACACATAGATGCACATACATACACAGAGGACAATAACATGTAAAAGTGAAGTAAAATTTTCCTTAAGCATGGGATTTAGGTGACACTACGATACAAGATGGGAACATCACAGAAATTAATGGGAGAAAAGATGTTACAATAATATATCCAGAAACATTGCTCAGTAAAAGGGGAAATGTGGCCTAAACAAAGGATTTACTTTAAGAAAGACATTAAGATTGATAACCAAATACTATAGACAGATGATTAGAAGTTTGTGGAGAATATATTTGAATAGCTAGTTTATAAAGAATAATTTTCCACACCACATCTTTTATTCAGAAACAGAATATCTCTATTATAATTAAAATTTTGCATGCTGTCAAATTTTACTATGGAACTTTCACCATAAAAATGTAAATATCCATCCAATGATCTTACATTGAACACTAAAGTATATTTGGAGCATAATTTTTTATCATAAATTCAGAGATAATTAGACATATACTCATAGACAAGAATTTTATATACATTTTATCATTGTTAATCTTAGTTTAATGAAAGAACATTACCCTCTCATATCTAGTAAAGTTTGACAAGAATAAGAAACTGTGTATGTGTATTTACATATATATATGTGTGTGTGTGTGTGTGTGTGTGTGTGTGTGTGTATATACATATGGATATTCTTATTTAACAGTGTACTAAGCTTTAGAAATAATAATTTACTCTAAATGTCAACTAAAAAGTAAAATCAAATCCTCAAATATATAGTTGTGTGTGTTCAAAGATGTTGACTGTCCAGTCGGGATATTAGGTTCTTTCTGTTAATCTTTACTTTGAAACCAGAATATCACAAAGTCAGAAATTATGATATTATGATATAGACATAAACATCTTATGACTCCAAGAAGCCACTTTACCTTTGCATGTTTCCACATTATGAGGACAAGTGAAAATGTAAAATCAAGTTGTATTATAACATGCTGTCTACACTTTTTCTACTAAACTAAGCTTCATGCACTATATGTCATTATTTGCAAAACCACTAATTGACCTGAACTTTAAAATAAAATGTCATGTACTGTTTCTTTTCACCATTTCTACTTTTATTGAATCATTTTTTTCTAAATTTTATGTATTGATGAAGTAAAATGCTTATAATACTGAATTTTTATCTAAATATATTTGTGCCTATTTACAAATTGAATTTAGTTTATTTAATGGATGGCTGAAAATGAGATGAACTAAATAAAAATATTATTATGAAAAATATAATTAACATGTAATTTTCTCTGCTGTTGACATTCTGGAGTATTCTTCATTACTTAGACTCCAAGCCATAATTTTACAACCAAAATAACCTACACATCCTTCAGATAGGTGTGTTTTTATTTAGTAAGCTATTTAAAAATTTATCCTTTTTCTTATACTATTATATTGTTGAAATACAAAATACTCTAATATATTTTATGAAATATGAAGTAAATTACTAAGCCTTATCTGAGGAAATATAAGAATATTTTTGCTAATTTTTTTATTTTGCTCAATTTTCTTTTTAAATACTCATTTAATGTGTTTATAAACTACATTATAATCATATTTTTCCTTTTCCTGAATTCCTCCAAAATTTTCTCTATCTTTTCATCCACAAAACATATTCTTTCATGTTTTCTTGGGGGGAAAAAGGAACAGAAAAATTACAAAAAGATAGAAAACAAAACAACCTAAAAATTAAGAGAGGGAGGAGGACGAAGAGAAGGAAGATGAAGATGAAGATGAAAAGGAAGAGAAAGAGAAGGAAAAACAGGAGGAGGAGGAGGAAGAAGAGGAGGAGGAGAGAAAATCAATAAAACAAAGCACACCAAAATAAAACCAAAAGCAGCACATAAAAATAAAAACAAACAAAAATAAAAACAAACAAAAATAAAAACAAAGCTGCAGTCCCTATTTTCTTGATCAGCTACTCCTGGAAATGGGTCTGTTTTAGAGTAGAGTTAAATTACACAGTGACCCACTTCATTGGAGACTGTCTTAGTCAGGGTTTCTATTCTTGCACAAACATCATGACCAGGAAGCAAGTTGGGGAGGAAAGGGTTTATTTGGCTTACTTCCACATGGCTGTTGATCACCAGAGGAAGTCAGGACTGGAACTCAAGCAGGTCAGGAAGCACGAGCTGATGCAGAGGCCATGGAGTGATGTTCCTTACTGGCTTGCTTCTCCTGGCTTGCTCAGCCTACTCTCTTATAGAACTCAAGACTTCCAGCCCAGAGATGGCACCACCCACAAGGGGCCCTACCCCCTTGATCACTAATTGAGAAAATGTCCCACAGCTGGGTCTCATGGAGGCACTTCCCCAACTGAAGCTCCCTTCTCTGTGATAACTGCAGCCTGTGTCAAGTTGACACACAAAACTAGCCAGTACAATTGACCCCTTGTCAACTTGACACACAAACATATCACTATTAAGCCTCAACCCTTATGTTCTTATTCAACCCCGAGATCTAAAGTCCCACAGTCTTTACATATTAAAAGTTCAATCAATTTAAAATGTTCAATATCTTTTAAAATTCAAAGTCTCTTAACTGTGGGCTTCACTAAAATACATTCTTTCTTCAAGAGGGAAAAATATCAGGGCACAGTCATAACCAAAGGCAAAACCAATGTCTGGGATCCAACTCACGATCTTCTAGGCTCCTCTAAGGGCTTTGGTCACTTCTCCAACTCTGCCCTTTGTAGCACACATCTTGTCTTCTGGGCTCCAGATACCTGTACTCGATTGCTGCTGCTCTTCTTGGTGATCATTGCATGGTACTGGCATTCCCAAAACACTGCTGTAACTAGGCTTTACCAATACCTGAGTCTCATAGACTGTCTTCATGGTGCCAAGCCTCAACTCCTTTGCATGACAACTTCAGTCCTGGGCCATCAATTGCAAACTGAGGCTGCACCTTCACCAATGGCCTTCCATGGCCTCTCACTGTGCCCAGCCTCAGCTGCTCTCCATGACCCCTTCATGCTGTCAAAACCAGTACCACCTGGGTGACTCTTAACATTACCAAGTCCTGCTGCAGCACAAGGTACAACCTTGGCTCTCTCTGGAACACAACCTCTTTGTGTTCTCAGAAAACACTCCCCAGAAGATGTCACTTCAGTGATGCTGGTCTCTTCTTAATTACCGCTAATTTTTTAGCTCCAGCTAACCAGCATCAATAGTTCAGTAATGCAAAGTTTTTACTTTAGTAGTTCTGGTATCTTGTTAATCACAGCTGATACTTCAGCCCCAGCTAACCAGAACCACAGAATCTTCATAATCAAAACAACATGGCCCTGATAAGAATCTTTAATCTTTCCTCTGAAATTTTACAAGCCAGGTCTCCATCTCTGCACTGTTTTCAACATGATCTTCCAAGCTCCTACAGAACATTCCTCGGAGTTCTTAAGAGCCAGTGGCTCTTCTAGCTCAAAGTTCCAAAGTCCTTCCACAGTCCTCCCCAAAACATGATCACGTTGTCACAGGAATACCCCACTCTTGCTACCAATTTGTCTTAGTCAGGGTTTCTATTCTTGCACAAACATCATGACCACGAAGCAAGTTGGGGAGGAAAGGGTTTATTCAGCTTACACTTCCACATTGCTGTTGATCACCAGAGGAAGTCAGGACTGGAACTCAAGCAGGTCAGGAAGCACGAGCTGATGCAGAGGCCATGGAGTGATGTTCCTTACTGGCTTGCTTCTTCTAGCTTGCTCAGCCTGCTCTCTTATAGAACTCAAGACTTCCAGCCCAGAGATGGCACCACCCACAAGGGGCCCTACCCCCTTGATCACTAATTGAGAAAATGTCCCACAGCTGGGTCTCATGGAGGCACTTCCTCAACTGAAGCTTTCTTCTCTGTGATAATTGCAGCCTGTGTCAAGTTGATACACAAAACTAGCCAGTACAGAGACAAATACTTTCCCTGTTCACATCAGGTATCAATTCTTTTATCCTTATCCAAGAAAATCCTTCTTGGTTAAGGGTGGAACTCTTTAATACTGCACAAGTTACTCAAAATTCTATCTTAATATTTGCTTTATTTCTAAAGAAAATTAATGGATATGTTCAGATTTAATGAATATTGGATATGTGAATTTAATGAATATGTGGAATTTAGAAAAATGTTAAATCCCAGAAGAAACAATGCAGTTCAATGAATATAAACTCTAACTGAGGATAGATATCTCAATCTGTGTGGTGTTTGGATTCACAGAAATTATTTTATGTGACTCTACTTTTGTTTAAAATAGAGATGACCAATACTAAGCAGTCCTGATTGGTCAAAATGATGTCATTATAGAGATAATGGTTTGAGAATCTGTTTAGATGGTACGTTTTTCTACCAATACCTTATACATTTTACTCCTACCTAATAGCCTATTATCAAACTCTCAATCAATGCATTGGTGTATGAGTTACCTTCTTCATTGTGTCTCTCAACAGCAATAGAACAGTAACTGAGATAATACCCATTTTAATATACATCTCTTACATGATAGAATGTGGATGTAAATATATGATCAATATTATTATATATCCATTCTAATAATAAAATAATTGGAACTTTACTAAAAATGTAATATTCAAATCTCAGATTCTGCAGTTGGATACTATGTCTTTTAGGGTACAAAGTACAGGAATAAGAAAGGAGAGTCACAAAAATTCAAACATGCCGATTTCCCTTTAATCTATTGATTTTCTAGTATTGTTGGCCTTGAAAAAGTCTTTTTATTTTTTTATTTTCTTAGAGTCCTGAGCCTTAGCAGCATATGTTAGACTTTTGTCTTCTTTCTCATTTATATTTTCCTAGCATTTTTATCTGTCCATATCCTCTTACTTGTTTACTTTCTGTCCTGATAGCTCAGCTCTAAAATCTTTTAGACCAGTTGAGGATTTGGATCCTGAAAATGCTTTCAAAGGTATTACTTCTTTGGATTCTTGTACTTCCCAATTTAAACAACTATTTGAAGCTCTCCTTACTGTTTTCTTCTCATAATTTGGGCCAGTACTTCATTTGACTTTGAGTCAGTGTAATTTTTTTTTAAATACATTTCTCCACATTTAGGAACAACTTCTTGATTTTAGAGTAGATAGATCATCAGATAGCAGAAGGTATATTAAAAAATATATATATGTTTATGTGTCAATGTTTTTTATCCCTGGCTCTTTATTAAGCCAATGCTTGGTCATATATGAAACTCATTGAAAAAATGATAAGTAGCATTGAACTCTTTCAAGATGATTGCTCCCCCAGATCTGCTAAGAAGATTATGAGAAATGTTTTGGGTTGCTGTCATCTGCATTATGCTAAATTTAGATGAAAATTTATACTTATAATTGTTGATAATAAGAAAAAATTCCAAGAATATTTTTGGTCCCATAAAAACTTACATAAGTAACGAATTAATTTGACAACTTATAAAATGAATCAGAATTTTCCAAACTGAAACTTGAATAACTATCCATTTTCTCATTGTTTTCTGTGAAGACTACTAAAAATTTCAATTGTGTTCATTAATTTATCAAATTATTGTAGCAACAAATTTAAGTTCATTTAAAAATTAAAAATTCTAGAAATTTGTTACATATAAATATGTCTGATTGCTTTAGCAGACAGCTTACATTCAGCAGCCTTAAAAATAGACTTTCTAGTCAAAAGTTTATATAATCATTTAAATTTTCAATCTTCACAAATGTGAATGGCAATTTTATTTTATTTATTTATTTATTTGTGCTACCAAAGGCCAAGTAGGCTTCTACTCAAAAGATATAAAAAAAGGATCATTCCAAGTAAGACCTATTTAATATGGTATAGTAACTATACTTCAGAGAGTAAAATTATTGCTATTACTGATTAGCCAGTTATCATTAGTTAAATAGGTAATATGAATTTACCAAAGAATAGAATTATAAAATAAGGACTATTTGAAAAATACAACTTGTCATGTCTACTGGAAGGTTTTCAAGAGAGAAGGACAGCCAAGCAGAGGTGGCACATACCTTTAATCCCAGCACTTGGGAGGAAGATGCAGGCAGAATTCTGAGTTGGAGGCCAGCTTGGTCTACAGAGTGAGTTCCAAGACATCCAGAAAAAGACAGCAGTAAGCATTTTTGTTTTGTTTTGTTTTGTTTTTTTCGAGACTGGGTTTCTTTGTCTAGTCCTGGATGTCCTGGAACTCACTCTGCAGACCAGGCTGGCCTCGAACTCAGAAATCCGCCTGCCTCTGCTTCCCAAGTGCTGGGATTAAAGGCGTGAGCCACCACCTCCTGGCCAAGCATTTTTAATGCTAGACAGTGATGGTGCACACCTTTAATCCCAGCACTTGGGAGGCAGTGGCAGGCATATTTCTGAGTTTAAGAACAGCCTGGTCTACAGAGTGAATTCCAGGAAAGCCAAGGATACAACAGAGAAACCCTATCTTGAAAACAGAGAGAGAGAAAGAGAGAGAGAGAGAGAGAGAGAGAGAGAGAGAGAGAGAGAGAGAGAGAGAGAGAGAGAGATTGAACTTAGCTCATTTCAACAACTACTATAATTTGACAAAAACATTTTACTGTTTCTATTTGTGCAAACTATCTTAGTTTATAAGTCCATTATTTATAGACACTTTCATTAATTCACTCACTTAACAAAGTTTCCCTAAAAATAACTTTTTTGATTTGTCTGGAGTATTTTTAATAATTGATTCAACCATGATAGTGAATTGGTGGAAATCATCTCTATAAATGATAAGAGTATTGTTTTAAAATAGCCTCTACATTAGTTCATAATCACTGCATCTTTCATAGGAAAGGCATGTGAATGAGTATTTGTATGCTTAAATAAAGATATAAGAAAACATATATTCAGATATAGGGTTGGTAAAGATCTTTTCCCAATTTGTTGATTGTCGTTTTGTCCTATTGAGAGTGTCTTTTGCCTTACAGAAGCTTTGCAACTTTATGAGGTCCCATTTGTCAATTCTTGATCTTATAGCAGAAGCTATTGGGGTTCTCTTCAGGAAATTTTCCCCTGTGCCTATTTGCTCGAGGTTCTTCCCCACTTTACTTTCTATTAGTTTCAATGTATCTGGTTTGATGTGGAGGTCCCTGATCCACTTGGACTTGAGCTTTGTACAAGGAGAAAGGAATGGGTCGATTTGCATTTTTCTACATGTTGACCGCCAGTACCATCTACATGTTGAGCCAACATCATCTGTTGAAAATGCTGTCTTTTTTCCACTGTATGGTTTTAGCTCCTTTGTCAAAGATGAAGTGACTATAGGTGCATGGGTTTATTTCTGGGTCTTCAATTCTGTTCCATTGATCAACCTGCCTGTCACTGTACCAATACCATGGAGCTTTTTATCATGATTGCTCTGTAGTACAGCTTAAGGTCCGGGATTGTGATTCAACCAGAGGTTCCTTTATTGTTGAGAATAGTTTTGGCTATCCTCTCATAGAGGGCTAATATCCAATGTATACAAAAAACTCATGAAGTCAGTCTCCAGAGAACCAAATAACCCTATTAAAAAAATGGGTCATAGAGCTAAACAAAGAATTCTCTACTGATGAACACCAAATGGCTGAGAAACACCTAAAGAAATGTTCAACATCCTTAGTCATCAGGGAAATGCAAATCAAAACAACTCTGAGATTCCACCTCACACC
>JADRCD010232901.1:0-31922 GCA_019843815.1 Montemys delectorum
AAACATTCCAAAACTGACTAATACTTGTGAAGAGAAGAGAATTCAGCAACTGAATTATATGTGTTACATTTACTTTGTATTACGTCTATGATGTGGTAAATTTTAGGGTATATGAACTGTATCTTCAAAACCCAGTATGTTGGCTAGTTTTATGTCAACTTGACACAAGGTGGGGTTATCTGGACGAGAGGAACCTCAATTGAGAAACCGTCTTCACAACATCCAGCCGTAGGGCACTTGCTTAATAAATTGATGGAGAAAGGCTCAGCCCTTTGTGGGCTGGTGGTCCTGGGTTCTATAAGGAAGCAGGCTGAGCAAGCCATGAGGAGTAAGCCAGTGAGCAGCACCCCTCCATGGCCTCTGCGTCAGCTCCTGCCTGCTGGACCATTATCCTTCTCGGACAGGAAAAGGAGAACAGTTGTCAATTTAACTGTTGGAGAGAACATGCAGCTTCACATCCAGGCCCCAACCCCAAAGAACATCCTTTAGGCGGAGTTAGTACAGTACCTCGGGGGCCCAGCTGCCAGGCACCCAGGCTGAGGGCCAGCATGTGCATTACGTCCAAGGTGACCTCCACATTTGTGGGAATTGTACAGCCCAGTAGGTTCACTCCGATAGATGCCTGATGCCAGGCACGCTGTTGGACACTCTCACCATCCTCCTTATTCAAGGGGTGCTCCGGGATCTGGAGGTGCTGTGGAGGGCCAGCTGTCAGGATATACATGGTCCATAAGAAGCTCCAGCTGAGGAGGTCTCAGATCAGTCACATGAACAGCCCAGCTGTATCCACAGCAGTTGCAGCCTAAGACCTTTTGGAATCCTTGGCTGTTTCTGTGGCAGGAGCCTCTTGATGGCCCAGACCTGGAGGGTCCCTTGTGCCTGCCTTCAGCTAGAGAAGTCTCCCTCTAGCCCCCCAGTCACAGCTCCTGTCCGGGCAATGTATCATTCTACCTCCAAGACCAGCAGAGAACCCGGAAATGGCCTCTCCAGCCTGCACCCACAGACCAGATGTGTGCTCAAGGGATGACAAATTGTCTTAATATATTCTGAAGCTCAACTTAATTAGGAAGCAGAGTCCCTTAGGGAGAAAAAAAATATTGTGGGCTCTGAAGGCCAAGATGGATGGTTTGGGATTGTGACTACTCCTGAGCGACTGGTTTCAAAATGACTCATCCAACCACTGTCCCCAGGTAATAAGCACAGTGGCTCGCAGAATACCCTCAAATACTATCCAGACAATGACCTCTCTCTGTAGAGGCATTTCTTTCGTTGCACAGCTCAGGAAACTGAGTTAGAGCTGGGTATGATGGCATACACCCATAACCCTAGAGTAGGAAAGCTAAGGTGAGAGAGGTTGTAAGTTCCAGGCTAGCCTGGGGCTATACAGTATAGCCTGGGCTATATAGTTCCTGACTCAGTCTGAGTGCTATTGGAAGACTTGTCTCAAAAAACAAACAAACAAAAAAGCAATAGTAATATTAGTTAATAATACTTAATAAAGCAACGGAGCCATGAAGGAAACCATGGATCCTGCAGATGTCATCCCCTTACACGCCACAGCACACACTGGCAGCCAAATCTAGACAAGACCACTCAGGTTGCCCATCTCACAAGACAGGGAGGGGGTGGAAGGCAGCTGGGTTTAACAATAAGCTGAACCTAACCCTGAGCCGGGCATAGTCATAGCCAGTGCCCAGTTTTGCCAGCCTAGGTCTGGGAACATTAGAAATTGGCACATGAAGTTTCCTGACTCCAAAGCCTGTGCAGTGTCTAACTGCAGCTCTTGCTTGTACTCCCACAACCTGTGTGGCTAAGTTATTAGCATGCTTCCCTGGCATTCATGAAGCATTGGGCTTAATCCTTCTCATTGAATAGACCAGACGGTTGTGCACACCTGTAACTCCAGTACTCAGCAGGTCCAGGCAGGAGGATCAGACTTTTAAGGTCACACAGCACGTGTGAGGCCACCGTGGGATGCACGAGACCTTGACTCAAAAAACAAACAAGCAAATAGACATCAAAGCCTGCTGTCTATGCCTGCTTCGACTATCTGCTACTCACATCTTCCATCAAACAGGGGCCTAGCCCCTTGATGCACTGAGATGGATAGATATGCATGTGCCGGCACCAACTTGTAAGCTGCCCAAATGTCCATCCTACTTCACCAGAAGGAAAGTTTTGTGTCTTAGCATAATGGGATATACTACAAAGCCGTCAGAATGCCCCTCAGAGATGCCCAACCACATAGACAATGGTGAAGGAAGAAGCCAGAAGCAAGCGCTCACATGCCTTAGGGCCTGCTGTAATAAACTGCCCACAGAGTGAGCAGCTTAATACACTTTCAGTTCCTAGTTCTGGGGCAAATCCGAGGCCAAGGTGCCAATATAGAGGCCTGGTAAGGCCTCTCTCCTGGTTCATCACTGTGTTCTTGTGTGGCAGGGAGAAGGCCCTCTTCCTCATTTTACAAGGGAATGAATTCCATCTTGAGAGGTCTACTTTCCTGATGTAATTTACCTCCTGAAGTCCTCACCTCCTAATATCATCCATTGTGAATTAGCATTTCAATGTATAAGGTTTGAGGAAGACCATGAATGACTTAAACATTGTGGGTATTCCTCTTAATTTTTGTTTTGTTTTGTTTTGTCTTTTCAAGACAGGGTTTCTCTATATAGCCCTGGCTGTCCTGGAACTCACTCTGTAGACCAGGCTGGTCTCAAACTCATAAATCCACCTGCCTCTGCCTCCCAAGTGCTGTTGTTCTCTTAATTTTTTTAAAAAATAAATTGTTATTTATTCATTTAGGGGTGTGTGTGTGTGTGTGTGTGTGTGTGTGTGTTTGGGGAGGGTGCAGATATCTGTGTGTCTGTGGTTGTGTGGTGTGTATGGATGTGTGTATGTGGTATATGTGTATGTAATGTGTTTGTGTATGGTATGTATGGGTGTGTTTGTATGTGTGCATGTATGTAATGTATATGGATGTGTTTGTATGTGGTGCGTTTGTTTGTGCATGTATATGGGTGTGTGTGCATGTGTATAGTGTGTAAGGATGTGTTTGTGTGTGGTGTGTGTGTTTGTGCTTGTATAGTGTATGGGTGGGTTTGTGTGTGGGGTGTGTGGTATGTGTGTTTGTGTATCATGTGTATTGTGTGTGTGTGTGTGTGTTTGGTGAGGGTGCATGTGTGCTGTGGCCAAGTGTGGAAAGGAGAAGACAGTTTTCATGAGTCAGTTCTCTCCTTCCTCCATGTGAGTCATGAGGATGGTCTCAGTTTGGGAGTTGGTGGTAGGAACCCTTTCCTATTGGCCATCTCACCAGCCCAAGAGCTCAGACTTTAAGCAGTGTTGCTGTAGAAGAACTCTGAAAACTAGAACTGCAAAAACACCAGGCATCAGGGAGAGAGAGTGTGTGGATTCCAGGGTAGCAGTGAATGGAGACCTTCTAGCTTTGTCTAGCCAGGTGGGTGACATCATCTTCTACAGAGTGGGGATAAAGGTGGCCCATTTCTCATAACAGATTTCCCGGGACCTCCCTAGCCGGGGCCATTGTCACCTCCCACCATGACCACCTGCTGCTGCTGACCCTGGACCAGAGGCCCTAGACACCCATTCTGGCATTCTTCCCAGGAAGTGGCCACGGGGTCCCCCTGCTCCAGAAGGAAGATGGTGAAAAACCTTTGCCAACACCAGAACAGTGAAGTAGCTGTTAGGGAAACAGTGGTGGGCCTGAGTGCGTGTGTGTGTGTGTGTGTGTGTGTGTGTGTGTGTGTGTGTGTGTGAGTATCCTAACCCAAATGGTACTTTCTACTTCTGTGAGGTGGAGCCCACAGGAAGGGATGCCCTCCTGTCTCATCTAGGAGCTGAACTTTTGGAGTAAGTCTCATGAGGGTAGGAAGGAAGAGTAGCCTGCCCTTCCTTCCACTGTGGGACCACATCTGTGAACACGGACATTTAGCTGAGGCTTCCCTGGGTAAAGCAAAGAAGAAAAAACACCCAATTGGTCCAGCCCTGCCTTTTTACAGTTGTGCAAAGGATTCCAAGAAGGAAGACTCTTAGTCCTAAATCACAGAGCTAGGTGTGACCAGGTATATGGTCAGGAGTGGCCCTGTAAGACCAGTATGGCCAGGTCTGGCCAGGCCATACACCCAGAAGTGGGCAGGTGAGGCCAGTGTGGCCAGGTGTGGCAGCATGACCAAGCAAAACTCCTGGGAGAGGTAGATAGATGCTTTTATTTGTTGTACAGTGACAAAATGGTTCCAAGTGTTCCTGTGATAGATACCACCTGTGGTCATTCAACGATCACCTGTCACGTGAGCCAAGGCCTCAGGCCTCTGTGAGTGCCACTGCTACACATTCCATCAGTTTTACTAGTATTGAAAATTGGAGGAAAAAGAGGACAGCGGGCATTAGGGTTGGAACAAATTGTCATTATGACCTGAGAGGGAGCACAATGGCCACAGTGTCCCTAAGAGTGGCTGTCCTGAGTCCACCCCAGGTGGCTCAGGGACGGCAGGTTCTCAGAGTACCAGGAATGTGAAGGGTGAGTTGGGGGTCAACCCTTCAACATGGAAGGACTCTAAAGCTGATTCTGGACCCTGGTATGTCACTAGGTGGCCCTGGACAGACAGTCACCTCTGCCTCTGGAACGGCTTCCTTCTCCATCTCTTCTCCCTGTCCTTCCTTCAGTAGCCATGAAACCACATGAGGCAAGGAACCCATACAGAAATACCCTTTTAACCCATGGGCATTTATGCAAAGGGCTGGCAGTACCATCCTGTGTGCACAGGGCCTCGTATGGGGCCCATTCACATGCATACGTTATGACATGCTCCATGCTGTCTCCCTCAGCTCCCACCCAGGACCAGGCCATCTGACAGGTCTGCCTGTCATCTCAGTGCTGATAATCTTGTCCTGGAGTTTCGCAGTCAGAGAGTGGGATCTGAGTCCTGGGTCCACAAGTCCCCATGAGGACAACCCTTCTTAAACTCTGAATGAAGAATCAGCAGGCAGCTCAAAGGAGGAACCAGGGCAGTTGTTATCAGTTTTGAATATTAGAATTCAGACTGTGTTCCGCAGTGGGGAGCCATTGTGGATTCTTAAAGGATGTGCTTAGAGGAGGGTCAGGATGGTAACCTGGGCAGGATGAATGTCAGGGCCTTTGCCAGAGGGAGTTCAAAGGAGATAGGAGAGCAATCTAGGCAGAGGCTGAGGCTGGTCCTTGTAAAACCAGATAATCTGGAGTGAGTGTGGCCATAGGTAGTTTACACTAGAGACAGTCAATCTGTGAGGCAGAATTATTGGGATTAAAGTCTCTGGATAGGAGAGAGAGAAAGAGAGAGAGGGAGGGAGAAGAGAGAGAAGAAGAGAGAGAAAGAGCGAGAGAGAGAGAGCGAGAGAGAGAGAGAGAGAGAGTACATCAGCCAAAGCAAAGACACTCTTGAAATGTAGCCTGTGAAGTGACCGACCGTGTGGAAACACACCACAAAGACTGGGATTAAGGCTGCCGAAGCCCCTTAATCAGGAGCCTGCAGGATGCGCAGGAGCTCAGCTTCGATGAAGGGATAAACCATGCGAAAACAGAAATAAATTATTCATTTCCCTCAAATGAGCAGCCTTCACATTCCCACAACAACTGCCTCACCACGGGCACCCCAAAGAGAGGAGTCCTGTTAGTGACACGCCTCAGCCATTCAGGCGTGGGTAGACACAGGATTTGGACGTCGCCATCTTGACAGCTCCCCAGGATCTGTCCACACTGTATGTTCAGCATCACAGATTAAACCAGCCTGGCTCAGCTCATATAGTTGCAACTCAGGCCAGCTGCCAAGCCACAGGGGTAGCTTCCCTGTGGAAGGCTGCATCCAGAGCCTGCTGAGAACACACAACTGTCCTCACCAGGAAAGAAGCCTAGAGCCCTTCTTTGTTCCCAACCACATGAGCTGAGGCCACTGTAGGAGGTGCAATGGTTCTGGGGTCACCCCATGCACCACTGGCAGCCCTACGTCAGGACCCCAGGGGGACCAGCAGGTAGTGTGGGAAGAAGAGACGCTCGCTCACAAAACAATTCTCATGCCTTAACCAAGACTGGCCATCCTTAAGCTCTGGCATGCCATCCGTCGGACTTTTTCCTCTGCTCATAACAGTTCCCAATTTTTCAATGAACTATTCTCCTTCAGATCAGTCGTGAGGTCCAGGGAGACCCCCAAGCATCTGACACCCACCACCCTAGTGGTTCTCAACCTGCAGGTTGCAACCATCAGAAAACATGGATTTCCAATGTTCTTAGGAACTGAGACAACACTCCATAACAAAACAAGGAGCAGTGAAAATAAATGTATTGGAGGGGGGGAGGTCCTAAGACCATCTTCTGATGGTCGAGACCTGCAGGTTGAGAGCTGCTGCCCTGCCCCATTCCTATTGTATCACGAGGTTCACTTTCCCCTCACCTTACTCTACCACTGGTGGCACTGGTGGCATCTCTTAACTGTCTAGGGCAAGCAACTGTAGCCCTGCCGCAAGGTACTAGTGTGGACAGAGGACAGGGCCCTGCCTGGCACCCAGCACACTTCTGGGCACAGAGAGAGCAAATGGGATTAAGTCTGAAGGCCTCACTTTTCACCTGTCCAGAAGAGGTCAGAGTTCTGCCTGTCAGTGGTGAGGCATGAGGGGACACCCCACAGGGAACTGGGCACCCACCAGGGTTAGGGGCCTGTACCATCTTATCCACACGGAGGAGAAGTCCACCTCTCTGTCCCTAAGCTCCCACAAGGGGTCTTGTGCAGTTGCCACGCTGGCTGGCATCCAGCCTCATGTCATGCCCACTCCTTGTGTGAGAAATGATGTTAAGTGTGTCAATGAAGGAATGATCTTCCAGCCAGCCCTGCCCTCAAGAGTGGAGGTCTAAAGTTGTCTGTGGCTCACATGTGAGAAAGAAATGTGTCTTACAGCTTGGGGCAAATCTCAGGAAACTGGTTCTGGATATAGAGCAAACATGCCAATCCAGAGCTACCATTAAAAAGGCATGAGTTATGTGTGTGTGTACACATGCACGTGGGTGGAAATGTATGCACATACGGATAAGTATGCATATATATATATATAAAATATTTTTAAATGTTAGCAGCTCTCAGTAAAAGTAACATTGTGCTTCTCAGAGGGAAACACGTGGCAATGGGTAAAGAGAATGAAGGGGGGGTACTTACATATAGACTGTACACGACAGTCTATACCAGCTTAAGAACTACAAAGCCCCAAACATCAATAGTGTTGTAGCTGAGATGTTGGGACACGAGCTGGACCCCATAAACCACCGCCGCGCTCATGTTCCTTTTGACACACTGTAGATTCCAGCAGCCAAGATGTGTCTGAGTCAACTTTCCATCAAAAGACACCCCAGATAATCATTTTAGATGCAGGAAAAGTTTACTCTGGCCACAGATTCCGAAGTTTCATCTATAGTTGCTTGGCCCTGCAGCTTTGGGCCTGTGGCAACTTGGCAGGTTATAGTGGGATCATGTGGCTGAAAAGGTCAACTTGGGTCATAGCAGTTGGGCACAGGGTCCTCGTGTATAAGTTTTGGTGGGCATATGTTTGGACCTCTTTGGTCGTCTCGTGACTATTGGATCATAGAGTGAGAATGTGTTTAGTTTTGTGAGAAACTGCCAGCTGTCTTCCAGGAACGTTTGGACTTTGGCCATTCTAGTAGGTTTACAGTGGTAATGTTTTAATCTATGTTTCTTTAATGAACTGTTACATCACACTTTAGATCACACAGGACTAGTCTTTAAAAACAAAACAAACAAACACAGATACATTGTAATAGTGTGACAGTGTTACTCTTTGCACAACATAAGGGGCCCCATTGTGACATTACACATTCAAACACTGTACTTTGATCACATTCGACCCTAAGACCAATCTCTAACTGTAGACCAGACTATCTTGGGACTGTAGTGGCAATATGCCTTGGTGGCAGTGAGGACCAGTGTAGGAGTTGCCACGGAGACATCAGGACACCCCAGGACCAACAATCTTGTCTCCTAAGATCCATCTAACATATTAACAGTCTTAATCTGGCTGACCATGAAGCAAACTGAACCAGTATCTCTCAATGAATGATTGTGCAGATGTGCTGAGAAAGAGCATTGCTTCTAAGTGTCCCCTAAGTCTCCAGGGGTCTTAGTTTTTCTCACACCTGTCCTCTCATGAATGGGTGACTACAAGGTGAGAAGTCTGCCCTATCACATTCCCGGCTCATCTTCTCAACCCACCAACGCTTCTGGAATTTTAATAGCTCCCCAGCCTCCTCCCATCCCCGGCCAATCTGCTAAGTAGTAGGCCATGTCATAGAGGTAGAGGCTGAAATTGCTGATGTAGTCCAGGCAAAACCACCAGGCACCAGTGAAAGGATGTCCAGTCGAGAGACAGGTAGGGTTGCTGTACTCACTGTGAGAGCATTAACTCTCAGTGGCCACTGAGGAGAGACCAGCCATTGCCTTGTGGAATTTTAAGTATTTCATCCACAGCCCAGAGGGAAGCTTAGTGTGTGTCCCCTGAGTCCGGCAACCCTCTAGGGTCTCACCACAAGTCCCTCACTTTATTGGGCCAAGGACAGTGCTTAACGTTATAAACCCCTTCTCTTAAAGGCAACTCTCAGGAGCCATGCTTTGTTCTCCACAGTGTTTCTGACAAACAAATGATAAGATGAGGGGCTTCAGGAACAGGAAGAACGAGGAAGCAGTCTCCGCGGGAATGACAGGGTTGTTTCGGCCTGCATACTGCAGCCTCTGTAAGGTCCCATGAGGAGAATCAGGGTGGTGTCTACTGCCCTGATGGCTCTGGGGAAAGGTATAAGGGGTGGCCTTCCACAGACTAGAAAGGACTAAATAGTGTCCAAGTCCAAACATTTTTAAAACTTGCCACCAGAAGTTCTGTTTACAAAGCTGGGCATGGTGGCTCTTGCCTTTGGTTCCAGCACTTGGAACACAAAGGCAGGTGGATCTCTGAGAGTTCAAGGACAGCCTGGTCTACAGAGCAAACTATTTAGATGTCAGGGCTAGAGAGATGGCTCAGTGGTTAAGAACACATACAGCTCTAGCAGAAGTTCGAGTTCCATTTCTGGGACCCATGCTGAGTTGCCCACAATTGTCTAGAACTCCAGCTCTAAAGGACCTGACACCTCTGGTCTCCAAGGACACCTATACTCGTGTGGTACACGTGTTCTTATACACAGACACACAGTTAAAAGAAAATAAATCTAAAAAAAGTAGATGTCTTTTTCTTCATCAATATCAGATATATCCTCTTAATTTAGACCTTGTCAATTTCATGTGCTTTGCTTGCATTAAAAAGGGATATATATACACATACACATCTGTGTGTATATTATGTGTGTACATATGTATATATGTATATACACATACATATATACATATATGTGTGTATGTATGTATATGTGTGTATGTATATGTTTATGTATGTGTGTATGTGTGTGTGTGTGTATATCAGCCTAGAAGTTATTATCCTCCTGCCTCAGCTTCCTCATTGCTAGGATTACAATCATGTGTCACTATATCCAGCTAAGAAAAAAAAATTAAATCTAGCTACAATAAATTTCATCCTTTCTAGGAGTACAATCCATTAAGTTTTGACAAATGTACCCAGCTCTGTAACTACCCAAAACAATTTTAGCAGGAGAAAGGAATCTTTTAAATTTATGCTAATAAGTAGTTTAGCAAATATGAATATTTATCACCTCACCAATTACTCTCCTAACTTATTTTATTAATTGCTGGTTTTCCAGTTGACTCGCTTGTTTTTTTTTTTTCTTTTTTTTCCCCCAAGAATAAAACGAGGCAGACCAGGAGATGGCTTGCTTGATGTCTTTGTGCTCAGCAGCTTTGTATAGAGTGCAGCTTGCTGTCCCTTTGACAGTGGGAGGGGGGTGACTGTCCCATCCTATGAAGAAGGTAAAGTCTGGAGACTGGATAGCTGTCCAAGGTCAGACAGCTGCTAAGAGGAAGATCTGGGGCTGACCTCCAGGTTTGATTGCCACTTCTGTATTTGTATCCAACAGCCACACCACAAACACATGTCATTGTACAATTGGTGTCCTTCCCTAACAGCTTTGCCTTGGGCGTCTCAAAGGATGTGAGATGGGAGTGAATGCTGGACCCATGTCCTCTGCCTTCCTCACACAGACTGCCACTCTTCAGCTCTGGCCTCTGAGCAAAGCCCCCAAGTAGCCTCAAATCTACCTCAGCCTCCCGAGGGAGTGTAGGCTTGGAGACAGGACAGATTGTAGCCAACACCTGCTGCTCAGTGAATTCCCTGGAGGGATAACAATGTTACTAGATGAAAAGGCAGGCTTTAAGCAAAAGATAAGGGATAAGGTCTCCAGGAGTAAACACCCACACTGGAGAGACCTTGGACAGGGCAGAGCCCACCAGCTCCTGCTGGGACAATAAGGATCCTCCTTTCCTCCCTTCCCCCTCCCCCCACTCTATTTTCTAGCAGCCTTTGTTCATCATAAGTAGCTCATTGAGAGGGAGGGCTTAACATCTCTTCATCCCAGAACTCGGGCAGGCCTTGCGTGGCCTGTGGAACCATCGGCCACAGGACACCTGCTGTTTCCCTCTCCACACTTCAATCTTCCCAGCAGCAGCATGGTCCAGCTCTGTGTGGTGTGTCCCAGAAATCCACGTTTCATAGAACACCAGCTCTCCTGGGGAGGGGTGTGTGTGCAGATTACAGACCAATAATCAAGAAGATTCTAGATTTGGGGGCGGGGGGATGACCATAGGAAGGAAGTGGTTGGGCACAGACTCTAGGTCAGGTCCAAATGTCAGCCCTCTCTCCTAATTCCTCCCTGGACCTCATACCTGCTTCTCACAAGAAGCCACCTCGGCTGTTCCGCTCACTCCTTACCCAACTCTGCAACGGTGACGTTTAGTATTTGTCATGTTTTGAATCTGAACTCAGGATATCAGTGTCTGCAGATGGGAGGCCACTTACCGCCTCCATTTAGGCAGACAAGCTGTGTCTCATCCTGGAGAAAAAGGGTGTCTCCCATAATCCTCAGACTTCTCTAGAAGGCTGACCACATTGTGGCCTCTCCGGTGTGCAAGCCAATATTATGAGGAAAGCACCAGAGGGTGGGGCAAACGAGTGGCTGGGTCTGGAGGTAGTCTTCGGTGACTTTTTTTGTCCTATATTTTTGCCAACTTTCTGATCTGTTTTACATAATTCTTCTAATTAAAGTAAGTGTTTTGTGCAGCCCGTTGTCCCTGGAGCTCTGGCATTCTGTCCCACTGACCTGAGGACTCGGCTTGACTCAGGGGGGAGAATTTGGACTGCTCTTCAGGAAGAAGTCCAGTAGCATTTGGAGCCCAGCAGGCCAGAGGAAGACAAGTGGTTGCCCTGGGGAACTGGGCAGGCCCAGCCAGGTTTCTCTGAGCTCCTGGGAGTGGGTGGGGACTAAGGACTTGGCTACATTTTAGATTTTCCTAGAGCCCGGGTAGGAAAACAGACCTCGTTCTGATCGCAGTGACACACACCTGCACTCCCAACGCTGATTGGGCTGAGGCCGGAAAGCAAGAGAGTTAAAGCAGCATTGGCTTTGTAGCCAGACCTGGTTTTAAAACATTGAAACAACTAACATCAACCAGAGCTGGTAGCCAACATCCACTATAGTGCCAACCAGCAGCCACTCCGGGAAGGAAGTGAGTCTGGAGTCAAAACTCCCAAGGACCCTGGGGTTCAAATATTGGATTCAGGCTGAGAACCTCAGAAACAATTTGGAAAGGCTTTTAGTGATCTGGCTTTTTAATGGCCTGGGCTTCCTCTGGCATGAGCATGACATGGGTCCCCATGGGTGGCATGGGTAGGCTTGGCTAGAGCCCCTGAGGAGGCCTGCATCACAAAGCATAGGACCATGGTGAGATGAAGTTGCTTCTCGGGGCTGGTAGTGAGAACTGAGGGCCCCCAGGGACCCGGAGAATAAAGGCTCCTGTGTCCTCGGCTTCAAATACTGAAACATTAAAAACCCACTCCTGGGGACTCGGGTATCTGATGTCATCCTCACCGAGAGCCACTCAGCATCCAATCTCCAGTTTCTAGGAACATTTCTGTCACTCGTCACTTTCCATCACTTTAAATTTTAATTTTTCTATTATGGAGTCAGACGATAATGATGACAGCACCCCCCCCCCCCATGCTTTATTCATGGAGAGGAGGCATGGGTGTCAGAAGCAGAGAGCCTGCTGGGGCCTGAGCCTTTTGTCACACCGTCCTCAACATCACGCCTCAGTTTCCCCATCAGCTCCTCATCCCCGTCCAGGGATCTGGCTCTGCTGGATGCATGCCTGGAATCAGTTTCCCACTCCACCCCACCCCACCCCATCCCTCCTTCCAGGCACTTACAACCAACTTCTGGTTATCCCATAGGTTCTGGGGCTCGCTGCTCTCACCTGTCACTGATAATGTACCTTAGCGCCTGAGCAACACAGATGCTCAGGAGTGAGCGAACCATGCTGATATCCAGGCAGGTGGGAAGGAAGACTACCAGGTGCAGGCGTCCCGAGCTGCATGTGGCACTTATTACTTAGCCCTGCCTTCATGCCAGCGCTTGTCCCCCTGCATCATATGCACTTACTCAATCATCTACCTCCCACCCGGGAGCCTCTGAGTGCTCAAAGCTCACCCAGTATTGAACCCACCACCCTGGATACCATACCGAGACAGAATATGTGCCGAGGGCCTGAAGGGACGCACACAGTGTGTGGTGAACACATGCTGCTGGCCCTGCTACCCTCTAGTAAGGTTGTCTTTCGTAGATTTCTCTCCATGTCAACTCTGCACAAAGCACTACACAGCTTCCCTCCTGGGCGTCAGCCCACGGGGAGCTGTGTAGTTTTGATTTCTCTCATCACTGGAAGACTGATACAGATAGAAAGCAAAACTACAACCAGACCAGTTGGTGAGAGACAGTTGCACCCTCACTCTATGGCCAACCGTAACAACAAGGTCCCCAGGAGTGACTCTGAGACAAGGAGACACCCACGTGCATTCTTTCGTCTTTGAAGATGATGTCTTCTAGAAGAGGCAGGTGGACTTGCTGCCGTACATCTTCTGAATGGTTATAAAAGAACCAAGAGCCAGCCCAGCAGCAGAGAAACTCTGGCCCACAGGACCTGTGCATGGCCTGTCTCCTGAGCACTGCCATCCAGGGAGGAGCCTGTCTGAGGACACACCGGGCTGGTTCTCCTATCTGTTCAGGTGAGCCCTCCAGGAGATGAGGAGGAGGAGACTGGGAAGGGGAAGCCTCCATGCCCATTGAATTAAACAAAAGTCCCAGGGAAGGCTGCTCAGGTCAAAGCTTGCAGTGTTGCCCAGCCCCAGAGAGATCATGGAAGTCCCACACACCCTGCTCACTGATCCTTTAATGCAATAAGACTTAGCTTCATGGAAACTCCCGTTGGGGCCCTTAGGTGAGACCACACCTTACGCTATCCACCCAATGTGGGGCTACGGAGCTCAGAAAGTCTCCCTCCTGTACAAGAACCAAGTGCGCTGCCACCCAGACCTCGGAGCCCCCGTGGAGCTGAGGGCAGCGGACAGAGAACTAACTAGAAGGTGACAGACAGGGTAAATGACTTGGTAGAGAAGCTGCAGGGAGCACTGTAAACCAGGTACAGGTTGCAAGGCAGGTGTGGACTCCAGCTGGACTCTCCACACGGTCACTTTCAAGATGCTGGTACATTCAGACCAGCTTCCCTCCAAGTGCAGCGGCCCACCAGACTCACAGGACCCTTCCACCTCACCCCAGCACAAGCCCAGGACTGCACCGCCTTCTGCTAAGTGCATGTCGTCCACTAGGCCCCTCTCTCTTGTATGGCTTTACCTCTATCATTTACTCCCCTGCTCGTCCACTAACCTCCCAGAGTCTCCTGTATGCCAGCTCCTGCCTGGGCGCTACAATCTGAAATGCATGGTCTACTTCAGATCCACAGCAAAGTTACAGCCCAGTGACAGGTTCCGTTCTTAATGACTTAAAAAATAGATGAGCCACTTTCCCTTCATAGATGAGGAAAACTGAGGCAGAAATGAAGGCCAGAGCATGTTTTCCGTAACATCATTGCTACCTAATTCCCTGGGGCAAGGTACCACATAACTCAGAAAAATATGCTGAGAGTTTTCAACAGTGCTAGGCTCCAGTGACCCCTTGTGTCATGGCCCCTGGTCAGGCTCCTCAGGTCGTGGCTAGTGCTCACCTCACTGTCTAGAGGCCGTCCTGAGTATCCAGACTTCACAGACCAGCCTTGAACAAAAGCCAGCCCACAGGTACAATTCAGTCCTGAGGTGCCAAGCCCTGGAACATGAGACAAAAATGGAACCCACCCTACACCTGCTTCTGTTGCCTGCATTTCTTCTGATGAACTCTGAGGAGTCAGGGGTCTTACAGCAAGGGACAACGTCACTAAACATCCCAGGCCAAGACAGACTAGACACTGGAATCCCCAAATCTCCCTTAGCCACATTCCGCACCTGGTTGTGACACACTGCCTCTCTGTTCTGACCTCCACCATGAAGATGTCCTGCCTGCTCCAGAAATGATGGGAAACAGATGAGAGGAAGCTGAAACCTGAGGTGTTGGGTAACCAGGAAGTTAGTTCCCCGGGACTGAAAGGACCAGGCCATTAAGGGATTCAGATAGGAAAGAGGGCCTGGGCTTCCAGGGCTCTACAAAAGATGGTGTGGGCGGAATGCCAGCACCACGGTATTTGAGTCCAACCATTCCAGAGGCCTGACTCTGTCCTTTTTAGCGATAAGTAGTCCAGGTAGGCGCCTGCACAAGAGAGTTGTTTTTTCCAGGACGCCAAGAAGTGCGTTTCAAGGACACACTAGGGGTGGCCTAATGAGGCCAGGCCCTTCCTTTCCCTTTGAATTAAGTAGTCCTTGCCTGGTTGAACCTGTGCCTCCTTAGAGCTCATTTTGGCTTTCCCTGGTGGAGCTAAACACAACCTATTAATTATTATTTGATTAACAGGCAAATGGTGACAGTTTTTAAGGGACAAAGTTCTCCCCACTGTGCTTAGACTGCCATCAGGCTCTGCCTGGACTCAGCCTGGGTGCTGAGAGCCCTAGGGAGCGAGGCACATTTTTCTTATCCTCACAAACTTGCTTTTGACCCAGGGGTAAGTATGCATGAGTGGCTCTCAGTGGGTTCCAGCCATGAAGCAACCAGGAAGCCAGTGCCTCAACTCAGCTACACTAAGTATCGATGTTCCCATCTCAGGTTGGGTAGGCTGCAAGCTCCAAAGGGGACACTGTTGCAGGGTTACTAGCTCCAAAGGGAGACATTGTTGCTGGGCTGGGAAACATCTCCTGGAACTTTCATATATTCTGTAGATACCTTGAGACCAAGGAAAATCAGAGATTTCCTCAATGGCTGTTGAGCCCTAAAAATTGGAACCCGAAGACCAAAGCCTCTAGAGGACTTGTCTTCGAAATCAGGCCACACATACCCTGATTTTACCCAGCAGACCTAAATGACCCACTTCTTCTACAGAGCGGGAGGGAGGTGCCTCTGGCTGCAGGAACAGCCATCAAAATGGCATTGTTAGTCTGCATAGGCCCAGCAGTATGACCCGCACTAGCAGGTGATGTTGTGCCTGTTGGGACTTGGTGCCAGTTTGGGTCCGGCCTGGCACATCAGAGTCCAGGGGCTTTCCCAGACCAGGGACAAGCCACCAGCTGCTGCCAGCTTGAGAGATGTGCTTTTGGGAGAACCACATAATTACGGCCTCCCCCTGCTGTCTCCCGCTCCTCACTCCGTTTAGCTGTTGGCTGAGAAAGCAAAGCCAGTTGCGGGGATGACTTCCAACAGATATAATCAAATAATCTATTCCTGGATTCTGCAAGTCCTGAAATGTCGGTAATTCAATTCCTGAAATGTCATTTCGGAGCTGCGGGTGCAGGGAACACAACAGCTCAGTAAACATGCTTCTGCTGGGGGGGGGGAGCACCCCATGCACACACACTGACCTTCAGCCCCCACCTACGCTACACAGGACACTATGAATGGATGGCCAAGGCCACGAGGTCTACAGAACCCTTGGCACAGGATGGAGACTTCAAGGAGGGTGGCTAAATATTGGCCACAGCCTAGGAGGTGTGCCAAAGAAGAATGCGAGCCAACTTCCCCAGGTTCCAGGAAAGGAACACGGCATGCCGTGGGGGCCTAGGTCTCCCAAGGAGGGCATAGATAAGTGTCAAAGCTCGGCTTATTGGATAGTTGGTCTGCAATGATAACTGCTCTGCTTTCACCAGCCCCCCCTTCCCCACAGAGCTCACTGTGATATCAGTTCCAAGGTTTTCAGTGGGAACCAATTGGGACACCTGGAGGCTCAAGGACTTGTCCAGAACTTATGACAGTTTTGACCAGAAAGTCTAACATCTACATCTAAATATGCCTGTGAGCTTGTGGTGGTTATTAATATTTTACTATTCAGGTTCCTTTTGGATATTTATGAGTCTTTCCACAATAAGAATACTTAAATTTTAGTTTAAAAAATGCTAATAAAATGCCTTTTGCAGAACCCCACATCAGCGGCTCACATCTTATAATAATTCTATATCTAACCGTCAGGAGGTCAGTGCACGCACACAGTTACCCTCAGATGATACAGCACACCACAAAAGCAATTAGAACTCTCCTTCAGAAATGCCTCCTGGCCATGCCTCAGGGGTACCATTCAATCCTTCTCTTGGGTTCCTCTGCCATGTCCATTACTATGTGGCTCCCATACCCTCTCTTAGCACCACCAAACATCCTCATCCCACTGCACGGAGGGACTCAGTACCAACCCAGGAGCTGGTTGCTCCCATGGCAGGAAACCTCTGGGCCCATGTAGATAAAGTCAAGGGCGCCTTGACTTTGGATCAGGTGCCTCAATTATGAGATTTTTTTTTTTTCTCCTCTAAGACAGACGTAGAAGACAATCACATCAACCTGGGTGGTAAAGAAGCAAAAAGTCAGGGCGTCATGTGGTACAGGAAGCCTGGGGGTGTAGGAGCCCAGAGCTATGGAGACATGGGGATAGGATGCCCAGGGGTCTTGGAACCTAAAGATGTAGGCACTTGGGGGTCAGGATACCAAGGGTTGTCAGGGCATGAGGTGCAGGATACCTAGGGCTCTGGGCATAAGGCTGTTAGGAGGCAAAAGCTTCCTAACAGCCTTGGATGGAGGACACCTGGAGCTTTCAGGGCCTGGAATTGTGGGAATCTAGGGCTGTGGGTACCATGGGTAGGGCCAGGATGTTCATGGCTATAAATGCTAAGTGATATTGGGACACCTGGTGCTAGGTGCTTAGGTGCTAGGTGGGATCCTGGACACTAGGGGCTGTAGGTCCCAGCAGGCTATGGACACCAAGGAATAGGGTGCCATAAGCTATTCAGACATCAAGTTATCTAGGACCTGGGACAACTGGGCTGTTGAGGCACGAGACTAGTTCTGGGGAGCCCAGAACTATTTGTATCCTGGATTCAAGATGTTTGGGTCTGTGGGAGCCCAGGGCTGTGGGCATCCTGGATGCCTGGGACTATGGATGCCCAGAACTGTGAGATCCTGGAACAGTGGACTCCCAGGATACAGTACAGCCAGGGTTGTTACAGCACAGGGTGCAGGTGCTAAGGGTTGTTGGAGCATGGGGTACAGAGCACCTAAACTTGTTTCTATGGTTTTGAGAATAAACAGTGAGCTTCTGGGGCCGGAAGGCGCAAAAGACAAATGATGGGCTGTGGGGAGAAACAGTCAGATCACAAAGGGCCAGGCATGGTAAGATCGGGTGGAGACCATGGGGGGTGGCTATTAGTGAGCCAGGGCTAAGGAAAGCAGATCTCAGAGCTATTGTGAGACTTGTTCTAGAACGAGGCAATGGTGCCTCTGTCGCATGATGTCTATTCTGGTCTACATACAAGTCTAGCCTGAGCTTGGTGAGATGCTCTCAGGATGCAGAACACATCCAGCAAGTGAAGACATACACAGAGACAGTGAGGGGAAAAAAACAAATGAATTTAAAATGTAGAGATCCTCAACTGGCCAATGGACCAACCGTACACTCACTAACACTCACTATGAGCCATGTTCTTGAGCCTTGCTCATGGATGGAGTCTCTGTCCAGAGTGGTGTGTCTAAGTGAGGATGGTGGGTTAACTACGGTTAGGACCTACGTTTGTCAGCAGCTAAGGGCAGAAGGCAAGCACTGTGGCTGGAGGAAGACAGCCATTCCCAGCAGACAGTAAAGGGTCAACCACTCTGGATTCAGCCTCCAGAAAGAGCCCATGAGAAAGACTTACCTATCCTTACAAGGCCTTCACCTGGCTCCATCCCAGTCTCCCACGAAACTCTGCTGCCTGTCCCTCGCCTGGACTCTGCCAGGCCTATCATTGCAAGCCCACTCCACCCCAGAACTTACTGAGATGACCAGGAGCCCTACTGTCCAAGGATCCCATATCAGACCTAGACTCCTGGAGACCTCAATCTTCCCTGTGTAGACAAACTGGCTGACCGAGTTCCAGAACTGAGTGTGGCAGGGCAGATGCGAAAAGCTAACATACAAATAAATCCCTGGGTCTTTTTCAAGATATGTTCAGAAGAATTGGGACATATAGTAGGCAGGAGTGGGGGGTGGGGCGTTGATTGAGGGGATGGGGCTTGGTCCCTCTCAGAGAAGAAATCAGTGTGATAGGTGAGGTGGCATCAAGGGGAGGATTTTTCACAGTGTAAAGGAATCTCATCAGCAATCAATCTCATCTGGCATTTTCCCAGAGTTTTACCCATCAGCTTCCTAAATGAGCCCACAAACCTCCAGGAGGGCAGGAGAGTATTGTCCTAATCCCTGTATACAGAGTCTCAAGGTACTCTTGCCCGGGAGCCCCAGGCCTAGCTCCCATACCAGCTGAGATATATCCCAACCAGGTTACAGTTCTTGGTCTCTGTGTCTTCCTCATCTTGGGTGCTGGGAGCCTGTGCCCAGGAAAGGTAGGAGGATCCATCTCTGGACTGGCTTGAAGCTTTAATGCAATCCCCTTCCTAACCAAACACATCAGTTCCCCAGAGACCCCGCCCTGTGGTCCTGGCCTGGCATCCTCCCAGCAAACTTTCCCACATCCTGGCACTCTGAATCACCCTGCCCTGCCCTGCCCTGCCCTGCCCTGCCCTGCCCTGCCCATCACTTCACAAAGCCCAGGATAGGCACTACTCACCCAGCACACCCAGGGAGCCAGCCTCAAGGCACTATATGTTCTGTACACCCTAGGTGACCCCTACAGCCAGCAAACAGGAAAGGATGACACCCTGTTTAACGGACAAGAGGATCAAGGTAGGAAACAATTCACTCCACATCGGCACGGCCTTGAGGGGCAGTGAGGAGAGTAAACAAACCCTTTGACCTTGCCAAGGATGTCCAAGCTGCAGTTGACCTCAGGGCTGACCTGAGTTCCTTTCAAATGAAGATCCTTAGGGCTAGAGAGATGGCTCAGTGGTTGAGGATGGGTCCTGTTCTTCAAGAGAACCCAAGTTCGGTTCCTAGTATCCACGTTGGGGAGCTCACAACTGTGTGTAAGTCCAGCTTCGGGGGATCTGATACTCTCTTCTGGCCTATGGGGTTACTATACTAATGTGCACACACCCCTCCCCCATATATACATAATTAAAAAATAATAACAAAACAATTCTTTTGTTCTTCTTTTTGAGACAGGGTTGCTCTGTGTAGCCCTGGCTTTCCTGGAACTCACTTTGTAGACCAGGCTGGCTTCTAGAATACTGGGATTAAAGTCAGCTAAAATGCAATATTTTTTGAAACGAAGATTCTGGCTCAACTCAGGACATTTCATAGGTAGGTCTGGGAGGGTGGACTTTGTACCCAGCTCCCCAGTGTCTGCATCCCCCCTGCACCCAGTGTTCTCTGCACAAGAAAGCCATGTTTAGAAGGCATAGGTGGCAAAGCGTTAAGACAGTTCCTGAGGAGCCCATTCTAGAAGCTCCCAAGCAGGGCTATTGGAGCCCCAAAGTTATTAGGGCAGCTGAAGTAGGGCTGCTTAGAGGGTAACCCCAAGACTCCTACCCATCCATCTATCTACAGATCTTTCCAAGTCATAACTACTTTCCTTGCCATGATGTCATATGACCACAGAGGGGTCCACACCTCTGACACTTTCAGTATTACACTTGGAAAAGTAAAAAGCTCAACACACCAACGCACACTTCAGAAACACTGTGTGTTAGAATAAGGATGGGAGGGGGCACGCAAACACACACACACACACACACACACACACACACACACACACACACACACAGAGTTGGGGGGAAGGTCTGTGTGACTCTGGGAAAACCAGTTTCTCTCTTTATGCCTTAGATTTTCCCTACCACGCACATGGCCCTGAAACCCTTCCCTGCTCGGGAGTCCTCCAACTCATACCCTCACACAGACCACTGTATGCCCAACTGAAGACTCAAAAGACCTTACCCCTCAGCACTTCTGGTCAACAGAGGTTGGGCAGGCAGTGGCTTCAGAGTCTGAACTGGGAAGGGGGCCAGAAGCCCCTTTGTAAACAAACCATTATGCACAGGTAACACCTGCTAGCCCCTGCTGACAAGTGCAGGGACTGGTGGTTTTTACTGAGGACGTAGAGTGGCCGAAGTTCAGGGCAGAACACAAAACAGGCTCCTCCATCACATCACCTTCCCAGAAAATGAAAGCTGCAAGACTGGTAAGTTCAGAGCCACGGGACAATGGAACACAATACCTCCCCCTCCCCCTCTCATCCTGTGTATGTCCATAGAAAAGGACACTAAGGAATTTGAGGTTTGGCCTCTTGGGGAGTCAGGACTCTATATTCATCCCCCTATGCCCAGATTTCCCAGTGGATGGCCCGAAACACTTGTCCCACAGTGCCACCATGGATCTTTCCCGTGTCACCATCCTAGCACTGACCTGAAGATTCAAGACTGAAGGTAGAATGGGTTCAGTTAGATGATGGAATATTCCAGACTATTCTCTGGGAATCCTCCCTGGCAATTATTTGAAGGCCATTAGGACCCCAGAGGAACTTTTGGGAAAAGGTCAGGAGTGTTTCTCAGTGGGTAGCGTGCTCGTGGCTCAATCTCCCCTGAACCACTGACATATAAGCCAGGTGTGCTGATACGTGCCTATACTCCCAGCACTTGAGAGGTAGAGGGAGGTGGATCAGAAAAGTTCAAGGCTAGCCTTAGCTACATAGAGAATTCAAAGCCAGCCTGGGCTCCATGAGACCCTGTCAAGAAACAAACAAAAACAAAACAAAAGGTGGGGAAGGAAAGGGGGAGTGAGTGGGTTCCACTCTTTGGTAGCTTTCTCACTAGTTAGTAGACTCCGAGTGAAAGCCAGTTGGTTTCCATGTTAGACATACCATCTCCTGACCAGCCCCTGTACCGTTACTAACCAAGGTCTCCCTATGAGCTGGCTACCCTTTAAGAGCTATAGAAAGCCCTGAGCCACCATATTGTGTCAAGTGTGCCATGCCCTTGGGTAGTCGTCCCCACTCCGTCCGCCCCACAATCATCCCTCTGGTCCTGAGTAGCAGTCTAAAGTGGAGGCCATCAAGCTGACAGGCTGGCAGGCTCCACAGTGGCAAGACACACATCTGCCGGAGGCATGCCGCTGCAGTGGAGAACCTACCAAACGAAAGGCAAAGCCTGGCATCCTCGAGGCGTCTGATGCCCTTTCCCGCTGGTGAGCAAGCCAGGGGCAGCAAAGACTGTCTATAGATAGATAAGATGGGGAGAAGGCAGGCAGAGAGAGCCCATAAGCCAGGCACCTAAAGACACTTTCTCTGGGACAAAACCAGAGCCTTTCACCTTCTCAGTCTCTATGGACCCTGCCAAGTAGTGTCGGACATGAATCCAGAGGGCCCGCTTCCCAAGCGCGTGCACACAGCTGCCCACCACGAACCCACCAAGGGTTCACTGTCAATGTACCCCTGTTCTCCATTAAGAAGCAGGGCTGTCTCAGCACCCTACAGTGCACCCACCCTTTGCTGGCAAGGTGGGGCCAGAGGCATTCAGCAACGGCAGCAATGACAGTTTGGGCTAGAAATGGGGCCTTGCACACTCTCATTTCTAGCATCTACTCCTCCCATAGGAGAAAGGCCCCTTTCCAGGGGGTGCTACACCACAAGGTACACCAGGTGGGCATGCAAGATGGGCACACAAAGTGGGTCAAGTGTATACTGGAAAGGGACTTCCAGGCAGGGTGAAGCTTTAGCACCTATCAGAGTCAATCCAGGAGCAGGGGCCCAGGTCACAACCAGGGTCCTGAATGAGTGAACAGCCTTGCCCTGTGCCTCTCCATCCCTCCCCGCTGTTCCTTCATAATCTCTCTCTCCTGCCAAGACATACCTTTTTCTGCACAGAGAAGGCTTCCTGTTTCATAGGAAGATAGTCTTATTGTTGGTGATGTGGGGAACAAGATAAGGGAGGGGAGGGAGAATACTATCTCTTGATTTTCTTTTCTCTTTTAAACAGCAGGTAGAGGAAAACAAATGGGAGTAAATAACATTGTTCTGCAGATACCTCAGAGTGAGTGAGGAGGAAGTGGGGCGGGAGGTGGGGGTGGGGTGGGGGGAAGGGAGGCGGGTATGGAGGAAGCAGTGATGTTTAAAAAGAACCCTGGCTTCTTGTGGGTCGATCTAAGAAAGCAGGGTGATCTAAGAGAGGTACGGAGGCTTCTATGCTCTTTTAGCATGCTTTAAAAGGCACGTCGTCACAGATGTCTGAGGCAGAGAGGATCCCAGGGTGCCGGACCTCAGGGCTTCTTCCCCTTGGCATCCTCTCTGGGCTGCTCTCCGGTGGTGTCTGCCACAGCCTCTTGGCCATGTGACACACAGGCCACATGTCACGCAGCTCCCAAGGCAGAAAAGGGTGCAAGATAAGGAAACACTGGGAAGTAGGCACACGAGGAAGAACAAAACCAGGGGCTTGGGAACTTGGCCAGGTGGCTGTCACCTGCAGATTCTGGCCTAGTTTGGTCTCCCTCCTCATTCCACCTTGAATACTAGGAGGTTACTCCTGGACTGGGCAGCAGCGTAGGCTCTTCTCTGCTGCCATGATTGGTTGAGACAGGTGCTCCAGCTGGCTTCGAACAATCCTCCTGCCTCAGCCTCCTACATAGCTGGAGTGCATCCCATTCCTGGAGGCCACCCCTGTTTTAATTTTCCTTTTAAGACATTCAGTCAGGCTTTGGGGGATGGTGGCCTAGGAGGGAGGGTGCAAGTCTTAACAGTGTCAGATGGGGTGAAGTTTGCAAGGTTAAGGTGTGGGAAATCCCAAGACAAGAGTGGGATTAGAGGCGAGTGCATGGGCCTTGACCCCTTACAGGGAAGTGCTTCTTAGTACTCAACCAATGCGGAGGGATGCTATTTCCAGTCTCCAGACTGGTGGGGGACGGGGTGGGGAGACAGAGTGCCCTGATGAAACCAGGCAGGTGTACATCCCGCTTTCAGACTTGGATGGAATTTCCTACCTCGGGGCCTTGGGGTCATCCTTAGTAGTAAGTTAGGGGAGCCACGCCTTATAGAGGAGCTGCAGGACAGAGATCAGTGTGTGTGACACCCCACCGGTGCCCAGCTCACAGCGGTCCTCCTGGACACTCGTGCTCTATTGTCTTGGCCCGTTCTGGCCTCTGTCAAGGTTTTTTTTCTTACTGAGGCCTTGGCTAGCCTTCAAGGCTTATTTCACAGCCACTGCCCTGGTCCTTTAAGCACAAGGACGTTTTCTGTGGGCCCTTTCCATATGAGGTTGGCTTCCTTGGGGGCTAATGCGTCTGTGCTGGACTCAAGAGCCCTACACATGGATCAGGTCTCCTCTTCTGGATAAGTGTGAGGTTTAGTAGTTGAGGAGCTTTGTGTCCATAAGCAAGTCCTTTGTGTCCATAAGCAAACCCTGGACCTTGCAGGGCGTCACTTTATCAAACAAGAAAGACACACCTGTCTCATAGGGCTGTTACTGAAATCTAAAGAACAAATGAGTGGGCGAGTGAATGAATGAATGAGTCTGGTAGATAGTAGTGAGCGTTTCCTAGGTGCTGGTAGCTAATTAGCTTTGAGCCCATTGCCAGCAGGATGACACATTTAGGTCATGCCTACGTAGTTGAAGAGCAATGTGCATTTCTTCCACAGAGGAAGGACAGTTAGGAGGGAAGGAGTCGGGAGGCAGAGGCAGGTGGATTTCTGAATTCGAGGCCAGCCTGGTCTACAGAGTGAGTTCTAGGACAGCCAGGGCTATACAGAGAAACCCTGTCTCAAAACAAAAAACAAAAAACAAAAAACAAAAAACAAAAAAACAAAAACAAAAAAAAGGAAGGAGTCAGGATGTTAACAAGCTCTGCCAGAGCGCAGAAACTAGGCTCCAAGTCTCACAGCATGAAGATCGGCAGAGCTGCAGATGGCCTGAGGTATTTTAGTACTGGATGGCCCCAGAGGACTCTGTGCCTAAGCAAGTGCATTGCACTGGTTATAGCTGGTTGAGGAAAGGGCTCCTGCAGTCCCTGATAGGATGACAAGGGCTAGGGGCTGGGAAAGATAAAAAAAACAAAAACAAAAACAACAAAAAAACCAACTGAGACACTCAGGATGCCTACACAGACCAAAACTGCTTCTCAGAGGCAGAGGAAGGCTAAGTATTCACTTCAGGAGTGGGGGCTGCTGCTATTGCCCCTGCAGCTGGGACTGTCCTCCTCCCCTTGCCCCTCCTCCTTCCTCCTTTTCTTTCCCTCCCCACCTCCTTCTCTTCTCCCATCCTCCTCCCCTCCTCTCCCTCCTTCTTCAGGGTCTCTCCCACACCTCCTCCTATCTGTCCCTGGCTCACTCTCCCACACACTCGGAGAGTGGAGGAGCAGGGCGGAACAGGCTCTGATCTACGGCCTCACAGTCCAGTCCTGCCCAGAATATCTGCAGAGCAACTCTCTCACCAGCTAGGAGTAAGTTTTCCCTAAAGGCCCACAAATCAATACCATCCCACTCTCTCTGTGCGGTCTAAGGGTAAATGAATGTGTCATGACTCATGGCAAGGGCACACATTCTCCAAGAGGGGCCCAGTACCACTGTTGTAACACCTTAGCCAGGGGCTCTCATCCCCAAAGAACAAGGAAGACTGGTTTCCAAGACTCTCCTGGGGCCTTGTGGGGCCTTAAGAGTCCACACTTCTGAGTTTGTTCCGGCCCTGTAAGCTAACATAGTTCTGTTTCTTTTAATTGTATTTTGGCTCTCACTCAAACTCCAGAAAATTGTTGAGCAGCAGGGCGGGGATGGGGGACAACCTCGATGATGAAGCACCCACTGGCCATGCCTGGAGACAGTTCTTGATTTAGAAAATATGGCCATCTCTGTGGAGTCAGGTGCAAGCCAGCCACGCAGCCTCAGAGAGTCCTTGGCATCTGAAGCATGTAACAGAAGACTCGTGCTCACATAACTCGCAGAAACACTTGTGGGCTCTCTGGTCACAAAATGGGCAGGACAGAAGTCCTTCCCATTTGAGAGATGAGGGGGTGGGTGTAGAAGCCAGAGGCGGCCCTTCCAAAGTCCGTTAGGACAGCGGGGCTGAAAATGTGTCGTCAGTGTCACCCCTGCGGTAGGAGCTGGGATGAGGACTGTCCACATCTTAACCTAGCCCAAAGCTCAACCTGCTTTCTCAGAGAGTCAGCATACCCTTTCAAAGTTTGCTTTCTTGTTAACCAGTGCAGATCAAAAAAATCACTAAAGGATCCAACCCACTCCGCAGATGAGGAACAGAAGTCACTCTTAAAGATCGCCCTAGCTAGCCAGAAGGACAGCAGATTATTTTTGTTTTGCTCTAATATACAAAAGGCTGTAATGATCAACATCTGGGCCACGGCAATACTGAGACTCCAGAGGCCCCTCCTCCTAGGGAGGCATCAGGCTCTGAGCTCCCATCCTTCTGTTCCTACCCTGGACTGTTTTCTGCAGTTTTTCCTGCCCATCTGAGACTCAGATAACAAAGGATGAACTTCTGGGATGGCCGAGGAAGCCTGGCTCTTGCCCCAGCTTGCAAAGCCTCTGGTGTGTGACAGATAATGGAGACAGGGTCACCTGGTTCTGGGACAGTTAGTTCATCTCTAGACAGAAGCACCAGTGGGAAATCAGCCCGTGAGGAAAACTAAAGAGATCTAACACTGCAGTAAAAACATTGTAGTGATATGTGGGTAGGGCGCAAGGTGCCTTCTGAGTGGATTCCTCAAGACTAGGAGGGAAGAAAGAAGGGAAGACAGGCTGAGGGGGAGGACACTGAGGGAAAGCTCTTCCCACTGAAATGGGAGCTGGGGAAGGAGAAACACAAGCAGAGCTCCTGTGTTAAGTCCTTGGCGGTTTAAAATAACAGCCTGTGTTGGTCAACCCTTACTGTCAACCAGAGTCTGGAACTGCCTAGGGGACAAAGCCCTGGGTGAGTGTCTATGAGGGCGCTTCCAGAGAGGTTTACTGAGGAAGGAAAGCCCACCCTGAATGTGGGCTGCACCATCCCATGATCTACATCAGTGGTTCTCATCTGTCCTAATGCTACGACCCTTTAATACAGTTCCTCATGGTGTGGTGACCTCCAACCATACAATTATTTTCGTTGTTACTGTTATGAATCCTAATGTGAATATCTATGTATTCCTGATGGTCTTAGGTGTCCCCTGTGAAAGAGTTGTTTGACCCTCCCAGACTGAGAACCGCTGACATAGATGGAGCCCCAGAGTGAATGAAAAGATGAATAGGGGCCGAGTAGCAGCAGGCATCTCCATGCTTCCTGACGGTGGATGTAACATGAACAGCTGCCTCCCGCTTCCCAACAGCTATGGGACTGGGTCCCCTCCAACCGTGAGCCAGAAAAAAAACCCCTTCCTTCTAGGAACTCCTCTTGTCAAGTGTCTTGTCACAGCAAAGTGTGACTAACATACACCTCCACTGAGAAATAACAGGCTTAGCGCACACTTCACATGTCCAAAGTATGGAACCCAGTTGTTTTGGAAGTACCTGTGGTCATGCATGGTCATCACCACAATCCACTTTAGAACATGTTTGTCTCCCTCCTAAGAAACGTCATACATGGGCCAGAGAGACGCCTTGATGAAGGTGCTCAGCATAGCAAGCCTGAAACCTGAGTTCAGACCCACCGAGACTTACATGGTGAAGAGAGAGAACCAACTTTCATTAGTTCTTCTGACCTCCATATGTATGACAACAGTATGCTTAATACACACACACACACACACACACACACACACACACACACGAAATGAAATCTTACTACCATTTCCTCCTGACCACCATCCCAGGTAACCATGCACATTCACACTCTCTCTGTCGGGAGTTCCTTTCTCTGAAGATTTCACAGAAGTGGGATGACACAGCCTGCCATCTCCTATAAATGCTTCCTTCTCTTAGCATCTCTTTTAGCAATGGACAAGGATTCCATTGTACCCACATCCACTCCTATACTGCATCTACCTGACGTTCTCAGAGTCTTGGCGGGTATGGCAGGGCCCTGTATGGTGGTCTTGGATTACATGGCTCTCGGGACAGGTGATTCCTGGATTCAGGATTGGGCAGACACGTGCTCACAGTCCCTGCATGAATTCTTTAAGAAATGGCTAACATTGATTGTCAGCTTGGTGGGTTCTAGAATCAGCTAGTAAACAAACCTCTAGGCATGCCTGTGAGGGAATTTCTAGATTGGGTTAGCTAGGGTAGGAAGACCCACCCTAACTGTGGGGAACACCATTCCATAGGCTAGGATTTTTGAATAAAAGGGAGAGAGTGAGCTGAGCACCAGGATTGCCCCACCCCTTCCTGACTGTGGTAGCAATGTGATAAGACACCTCAGGCTCTGGCCACCATCCTTTCTTCTTTTCTCCTTGTGTAAACACCTTGTCAGTGCAATGAGAAAAGAACCAACAAAAGCACCTTGCTCAATGTCTGCTGTGAGTCTTTTGCACATTCCAGATATGGTCTACAATGTATGCACCTTGTACTCTGGCTCTCCTCTTCTCTGGCCTTTTTTTCAAGTTTTTGCCAGTGTTCTTTGAAGGGCAATTGTGTTATCTTTCAATGTTTGTTCTTTCTGAGTCATATCTAAGAAGTGATGGCCTAATTCAAGGTCAAGACTTTGCTCATTTAGCTCCTAGGAGTGTTCTAGTTTAAGCTACTATATGTAGGTTTTTGGTATATTTTGAGTTCTTTTATACTGTATGAAATGGGAGTCCAGCCTTATTCCTTTTTTTTTGGTTTCCGAGACAGGGTTTCTCTGTGTAGTCCTGGCTGCCCTGGAACTCACACTGTAGACCAGGCTGGCCTTGAACTCAGAAATCCGCCTGCCTCTGCCTCCTAAGTGCTGGGATTAAAGGCATGTGCCACCACCGCCCAGCCTTTTTTTTTTTTTTTTTTTTTTTTTTTTTCCATGCAGACTTTGAACTTCTGATTCTCCTGCCTCTACCTCCCAAGCGCTGGGATTATAAGGATACACCATCAAGACTGGTCCATAAGCGATAAGAGGCCGAGGTTTGGATTCCAGAGCCTTGTGCATGCTAGGCAAGCACTCTACCAACTAAGCCATATCCCAAAGCCCTGCTTCTCTTTTTTGAAGGATGGAGGTCAGACACTGTAGGCCAAGCTGGCCTAGAACTCATGGCAATCCTCCTGTCTCAGCCTCCTGAGCAGCAGCAGAATTATAGACATGAGTCACCATGCCTGGCTTGTTATTACTTTTTTAGCAGTGGAAAACCATGATAAAATTTCTTTTTTAAGATTTGCATTCCATTCTGACACAGTAATAATGGGAAGACATTCAGAAACATCCACTGCCATGGTCAGCTGCGTCATAGGAGCCAAGAAAATTTTTGGGCACAGGAATAGCAAAATGCATAGGAAAGATGCACACAGAGCGGCATCAGAGTGACTGGGCACGCAGGGTGTAGCTGCTGTCGTCAGGAGTGTATCAGTGATAAAACAGAGCCTTTCATTTGCCTGAAATTTGGATAGGCCCTTCATGTACCACTGTGGCCCAGCTGCTGGGAACTTCACAGTGACCTTTTGGCAAAGAAGCCGGGCTACTAGACCAAACAGGCGTGAGCCACATCACACCACACACATCCGGATTTCCTGGGAGGCGGCCAGAATCCAGATTACTTTAAAAAGAAACCCAATGTTGCTGCTTAGAGTGCACAAAATTGCTGGATACCAGTCTGCCTCACTGGCTCTTAAGTCCGAGCCTTCCCCTTTCCAACTCCTCGGCACCAGCTGGACTTACAGCAGACATCTCAGAACTGGATCCAAGCAGGAAGGAACGCACGCTTGGGTAACTGGTCAGGACACCCCTAAGCTGGACTCTCAGGTATCGCTGACCCTGACCCTCCCTCCCTATCCCCATGACTTATACTTTTAATGTCTGAAGCAGACTGCTACACTGAGCCTTGTGTGAATCGATCGAGAGGCATTGACGAGGAACCTAGGGACCAGATATTAAGCTGATGTGACAGTGTCCTCTGCCAAGTACCTAGTGGTGTGCAATGCCACAGAGGAGGCCTAGGGGCGGGGGGGGCAGTTCCTGGACTACCCCCTGTCCCCAGGGCAGAAGTAGAAGACAGATGACAGGGAAGAGACAGAGATGCATTTTCACCTGAGAAGATAGAGGCTAGCAGAAAGTTTCAGAAAGTCTGGGGGAGCCTGAAAGCAGAACAGGTATTTACTGGGGATGACAACCCCCCCACTTTTCCATATCAGGTCCTGGAAACCCAGGGTGATGGGAAGCACTTCAAAAGATGGGTTGGTAGATCAGTGGACATTAAGGCTTTGTCATTTTGGTTGTGAGACTGGCCTTTAACTGCAGAGCCATCTCTCCAGCCTCAGCATAGTTTTTAAACTGTCTCTCTTCCTCCCTGCCACCATTTGCACAGCACTTTGGTTCACACTTGGGACGCAATGTTAGGAGGGTAATGTTATGGGGACCACTGTGAAACAAAGGGAAGGCTATTTCGCTCATGAAATCCTTGGGACTCACCAGCACAGGAGAAAAAAAAAACTTCCCCATCCCACTTCCCCTACCGCCATGGGATTCCGATGGAAGTTCTACCAGGCCCCCACACAGCAGTGTGACGCGGCAAGCAGGCAGCGGATACTCAAGTGGAGAGGAACATTCGTCCAGCGCCCAGACCCAAAGACCTTCCTGTTCCCTGAGTGGCGCCTACACTCCCCGTGAAGCTGAACTCACCTGAGGCAGCGGCGGCGGCACTCTAAGCTGGTTGAGCGAGTGTTTAGGAGATTCCTGAGTATTTACTGCTTACTGCTTGCCGTGTTCTTCTGGGGAGGAAAAGAGCTTGCAGCCGTCTGCAAGCCAAAGGTGGGTGGGGTGCAGAGAGGGAGAGAACACGTGTTTAAACTCTCCCATCTCCGAGAGGTCCTGAGCCCCACCAGGAAGAAGGAGAGGGGAGGGGAGACTGCCTAGCTGCCTGGGGAGCTGAATGAGAGCTGTAATGGAAGCAGAAAAGCGGCAGGAGAGAGGGGGAGAGGGAAGAGAGACCCGGCGCTGGTTCCATCCCTTGTCATGGTGGAAACCTAGTCTGTGAGGTCCTGGGCATGCCACGCTAGCATTGGCCAGCACAAGGACACACTACCAGTCCCAGTCTGAGGCTGTTAACCTGGCTGGCCAGCTGCCCAATGGTACAGCCCGTTCACACCCTGACCGGCTCCTGATACGGGTTGACTCCAAGCTGCCTGGAGATTTGTTTTGCTGCTTAAATGGCCAACTGGACAGAATCGGCACCAACTAGGGGTGGAGGTGGAAGTAGGCAGACATGTTCAAATTTGGAGATGAAGGATTGCCTCCCCAGGGATCCAGGCCAGCCCCAATAGGCCTGTGGGCTTCAAAAAGCCTGAAGCAGGCTGGGTCTGACCCTTTCCACCTCCTCCTGGGGTTAAAGTTTCTTTTGCCATGTCCCATGTGAACTCATGACCAATCACGATCACTACTCCTCTGGCCTACCTATCCCCAAGAGGGTCAAAGACAACCAGGTGGGTGTCAGCCGTGTTCCAACCCAGAGGCCTAAGGACCCCAAGGCACACAAGCTATGGTTGTCTGTCACACGGACCCAGACACACACAGACAGCACACAAACTCGTCAGATGCGTCCACAGACTCAAACTTTCATTTATTTCCAAATTATCCCTCATGCTTTGGCTAAACACACCATCTGTGTACCCACCCAGGCTCCAAAGCATAGCAAAAAAAAAAAAAAAAAAAAAAACGTTCCCGCCCGCGGGGGTTTCAGAGTCTGAGTGGGTGCAGCACGCATGCGTGTGAGAGAGAGAAAGAGAAAGAGCACGCAGACAGTGTGAAGTGTGAGAAGTCTCCTTACTCATTTGATTATAAAAGATTTCTGAGCCACCAGATGGTACAATGGGGGCTGGGACGCCTGGGTCATTATTCTCATTTCTTTGCGCAGGGCTCCATTTCAGGGCCTGAAAGAGTGACATCCAAGAAGCTATTCCACAATTCCACCAAGACAATGGCTGGGCGACTTTAGGAACTTGGCTTGCCTTTGCACCACTGAGCAGATGTGTGCCCTTTCTCACTTCCTGAATAAACAGGCTCTGTGCCAATCCAAGGCATTTGGGTTCCCTTCCTGTCAAATGACTTGCCCAGGTGGGGTCTGAGATCCAGGCTCTGTTATATAATTAGTCCTGGCTCAGACTTACCACCACCGCTCCCTGACAGACAGCTTAGCTGGTCCCAAGATGGCTGTGCTAGAGTCAACATCAAAGGCAATGTCCCCTGGTGCCATGTGCAGGAACAGGAGCTTGGGAGATCAAAGCCTCGGGGTGATGAGTTCACT
>JADRCD010232902.1:11241-31398 GCA_019843815.1 Montemys delectorum
GTGTGTGTGTGTGTGTGTGTGTGTGTGTGTGTGTGTGTGTGTGTGTGTGTGAAGCCCCCTGAGGTGTTGACACCCTCTCTCATCCTTAATGAGGTCTGCTTTCTTAGGACTCAGATCCTTTTATGGAACTGACTAGAGATAGGTGCTTATGTTGGGAGTGCCCCCACCCCCATCCTGTGCCAGGAGTGGAACCCAGAGTGTCACAAGCACCTACTCCTGGGCTGCATCCCAGCCCTGGACTGGGAAATTGTAAAAGATGGGTTATTGTCCAAACTGCTTTACTAAATGAGCCAAGAAATTATAAATAAAGATTGACAGACAAACTAGAAACAGGGAAAAAACAAAACTCTGGTTTTAAAAAGAGACAGATCCTGGAACAAACACCTTCAGGCTTGGACCGTGGAAGAGAAAGCTGGCAAAGCAGGATCAGGGCGTGTTTGTCACATGACATTTTACCTGCAATTGAGCAAAAAGAAGCATTCTAAACCCATGATGAGGAGCTAGGGCCCCTCCCCACAGTGTGTTTGGGGAGTCAGATCTCTTTCTTTTACATGTTTCTGTGCTGTCCGTTAAATGGGGATAAGAGGACTAGTTTAAGGTTGCAAACAAATGAAAATGTACAAGGAAGTAAGCTCAAGAAAGTCTCTCGGTGTTTGCCTCTGCAAAGGTAAATTAGCTAAAGATGGACTTCTCTACAATCAATATGGACTGCATTTAGAATTTTAACAAGCAAGAGCTTTACTCATGCTTGGGGCCAGTATTGCCATACTTGAGACAAGCAGAGTGTCTAGAGCACAAAATTTAAGGAAGCGTGAGTTTGCAGGATCTTACTCAGAGATGACATCTAAACATCCTGCAAGGAAATATTCCTCCTTAAATTTTGGGTCTCAGCCACCCTGCCTACTTCCCTCTAAATCCTGCCCTGCCTTGGCTCTTCCCGGCCCAGTCAAGTTTCCTTTCACTTCAAACTCAGACACAATTTGCCACATAGGTGATTTAGAATTTTTGGTCATCTCAAAGACACATCTTACTGGGTATTCATAACAGCAACTGTGGAACATCAACATCAGATTACATTCTAAAGAGAACAGGGAAGGTCAGGAGTCTTGTCCAAGGTAGCATTTGGGGTCCATGGCAGGCAAGCTCCGCCCACGTCAGTCACCCAAAGCCTGCTACCAAAAGTGTTTGGTGTTCTGTTCAATTGCCTTAGGAATCCATTTCTGGAGTGAAAAGAACCCAAATTTTCATATGGCCCATCCAAAGGTTCTGTGTCTCTTCGTTTGCCCCCTTCACATCCATGGGAGAGTCTAGTCCAGGCTGCTGGCTGCTTAGAATAAATGCCTATGAATTCTCCACCCCCTGAAGCCTTCCACAAAGGCCACAAGCTCCCAGCTGCAGCCATGTGTGGATGTGCAGCCAGGAAAGGCACTTGCCTGGGAAGCCTTAAAACCGGTCACAGCTGGGATCCGTACTGCCCTAGCTTTCTGCAGATCTGGCTTTTCCCTTACAGAAGAAAAAAAAAAAAAGCATCAGTTGTGGGCCCACTAGCTGGAGCTCAGCCATGGGGCCTGATTAGAGTGTTAATTCACCCAGCCCTTGAAGCATTCTGTATATGATCCAGGCATGTTTCAGGGTACCAACTAAATTTCATCAAAGTAAAAGTCCTTCCTCATATCCCCTACAGATTTCTTGTTCTTGGTTCTCAACACATTTAAGAACTGAAAATAAAATGAACTCATTTTCAAATTGTGCTTTTGTGTTCGTGTGTGTGTGTGTGTGTGTGTGTGTGTGTGTGTGTGTGTGTGTGTCTATGTGCATGTGCAGATCTGTATCACCCTTGCCAGAATTCATTGTTACTTGAGTCCTTTCCTGAAGCCTGGGTCTTAGGCACAGTTACATAAAGCTTTGCCTCCCTCTGCTGTTGAGAAAAAGAATCATGTGTGGCAAACATAAACTCCAAATTAGAGAGAACATTCCAAGGAAACAGTACCTAGGGGTGTTTGTATATGCCGCATAATGTGGCTGTAAAGAGGGCCTCATATCACAGTACTATCCATGTAACACTCTATTTACTACTTCTCAGAAAAAGTCAACTTCAAACCCAGTAAGATCAGATTGGGATGGATTGCATGCTCACCTGCCTAGCAGAACAAAATCAATCAAGTGATTCTTTGGTCACTGGACTAAAAGATTCAAGATTGATTTTTTTCCCCTTTTAGTAAAATATGAAACTCCCTGGAAACTTTAAGTATTGCCAGAGTCCTGTATCTTATGAGGATTCATGTGGCAAGAATGTAGCAATTTGTCTAAAAACTTTCCTTCGACAACTATAGAGATGGCTGGATTTGCATGAGCTCATCAGGCAATGACTTTTAAAAGCATTAACCTCAGAAATAAGGGAGGGTAGAGGTTTCCTGCTAAGTACCAGGGTTCTCAATCATAAAATTAAATATTCCCTCGCCAACTACGTTATATGGTAATCAGCTATGACCTCTTGCAATAGTCGGTGATCTGCGGGGAATTCTGAATTTCTAAAGAGCTTGATTTTGTCCTCAATGTGCCACATAATGGGAAGCCACTTTACAGGAAGTCTCCCCCTCCTGCGCAAGATGCCCGAGCCCTGCAGCTATCAGCAAAGCCCCCACCAGCTGTCTCACTTACAGGCTGAGTCCCTGGCACGCACGGTGGGGGTGGCGCCTCTTTAAGGAGTATTTCTACTCTTGAACACACAGTCATCCTAGGTAAGCTCTTTGTGTTTAAAGTCTCAGCCAAGGTCAAAGAAACAAACAGGGGTCCAGAGGTGTCTTGAGAGCAAGCCCCATGCCTGCCAATCACAGCTGGCTTAAAGTTCTACTCTTGGCCTGTGGGGAGGCACACCTGAGAGCCACGCTTCTGTGGAGCTGAGAATTACCTGTAAAGCTGCTCACAACTCTAATACCCTTCCCAGAATTCAGACCTATGCCAAACCAGAAGTTGTTTTTCTTGTAAACTTTCATTTTATGTATTTGAATAAGGGGGCAGAGGCATGAGTGTGCCACAGGACACACATGTGGAGGTCAGGAGACAGAAACGGGCCCTCTCCTTCCAGCCTTTGAGGAAAATGGAGAGAAATCAGGTGATCAAACTTAGCCGTAGACAACTTTACCTACTGAGACATTTTACTAGCCCCAGCAGTCATCTTTTCAACAAACGATTTTTTTTTTAGTACATAAAGTCACATGCATGTGAGGTAAGCTAATTTTGCCACTCAGCTACAACCCCAGCCCTCCAAATAATGTTTCTCACAAGAGGAAAAGCAGTGCATTAGCCAAGAGGCAGCAAGGTAGACACAGATAGCACATTGGATTTTGTTGACCATAGGATCTCTATCCCAGTGACTCAAATGCAGAGAAGTCATCTTACAGGTGAGTGGGAGAGGCTGTGGTGACTGGCCATCATTTGTGAGTCCTTATCTCAGACCACTCGGAATGCCACTTAAAAAACACACGAATGCTTGTTGTCACCTTGTTGAGGTTGGGTCTCAGGCAGGTGATCTACATGAGATGCTTCCAAACACCATGAAGCATCTCTCCCAGCATGAAGCAATGTTAGACTTGCCCCTCCCTCCCTCCCTCCCTCCTTAGGGATCACTTTCAAAGTCAGATCCACACTTGTGGCCTCCTTCATCTACACCCCTGAATGATGGAGGAGGACACGGATGGGTCAGGCACAGGACAGAAGTGAAGCCATCAAGTCATCTTACTGACTGTGGTAGCAGAATTGCAAAATAGCTCAAAGCTGGTCCTTTCCAGGGTCATATACCTTCTCCCAGTCATCCAATCACACTGGACTGACTGGATAAGATGGGCTCTTTAAACCTGGGTCTAGAGGTCAGAGTCAGGCCAATCAGAGAGAATGAGAATCTAAGCATAAGAAATATGGTGTAGGAATATCACCAGGGTGGCAGGAAAGAAGATATACTACACAGACACTTGTGTCCCTGTATTTGGCTGCTAAACCATTGAAACAGTGGTCTCCATGAACTTGGAATATCTCATGAAATCTCATGTTGGGATGTGGAAAAGGCTGAAGCTTAGTATCAGCCAGAGTCTTCACACAGTCTGATAGTTTATCAGACCACTTCCCAGAGAGACTAGAGCTAAGACAGTGACAAGTAAGTGATGGGCAGTATCATACTTTGACAGATTATACATTCCTTTTTCCCTCTAGTTAAGCCTACCCTTCATGCCAGGGCCCTTAAGATTGGGTAGGTGAATCACTGGACCACTTTGTCCCTCTTCTAAGTGCCCATATTGAGTAAATCTTCTTGCCCTTTGGTTTGCTATTATTTGTTTAACTGTCCATTTGAGGGCAGATGGCCAAGCCTAGCTTTTCAGAGCCTCCAGGGCTCAAACTGTTAACACTAGCAACTCCAGTAACTGGAAGAGTCCATGGTTGGTTTTGAAGTTATGGGGCCATGAGATACAGAATATGAGGGGACTCTAGGATCTAAGTACCCTCAACTGACAACGTTAAAGTAAGGGGTCCTTTTGCTACATCCATAAGGAAGGGGTTCTGCCAACAGTGAGTGGATGGCGAACTGACTGACTGGGTGGACACAGAGCTCCAGATGAGAGCCATAGCCTTGCCCAACACCACACATGCACAGCAGGGAACATACCCATAGTACACTCAGTTTTTAACCTACAAAAATGTTGGGATGATAAAGTAACATCTAGTCAACTGCTAAGTATGTGATGACATGGTACATAGAAGTAGAAAATGATGCAGAGAAACCTCTGGCTTTGACATCTGGTTCACTGCTAAGGATGATGGACTCCAACAATACCTTTTTAAAAATGAAAATGGATTAGAGCCAAGGTCACTCCACCTGGATTCACTCAGAACTCCAGCCAACATGAAGGCACTAACTACAAGGAAGCTTATCCAAGACCAACCTACATGCTACACTGTAGGATCATTGGCCCATGTCCACTCTGCCAGTTGGGGAGACAGAACACAGGAAGTTTGACTGCACTTATCCTTCTCCACTGCTGCCACAGGGGCAGGTGCTGGGCTGTAGGGAAGCACCAAGATACTGCTCCAGGGGTGGGAAAGCGAAGTCTGAGACTGGAAAAAGCTTGGCCTGGGTCCTTAGGCCTGCAATGAGGCCGGGGCTGTGGGGTTCTCAGACTCTTGAAAATCCAGGCTCCAAATGGTGTTGGGGACCCTCGAGCTGGGGACAGCATCTAGCCTGGGGGTAGGAGGAGCTCCGGCTTGTCCCAGCAGGGAAATTGTCTTTAGCTTGGCAGATGCAGGTTTGGTTGTGGCTGGGAGTGCAGAGAGGCCTTCTATGAGAGATTAGGCTGCAGCTTTGTGGGCAAAGGCCTCTTTCATGGCTCCCCAATGGCAGATCTTGATGAAAAGAGACAGACCATGTTTCTAAACAGTTTATTGTCATGGCAGAAAATGGATGTGTAAAACCATACCCTACTCCTCAGGGTGGGCCTGAGATTAAATACCTTTTGCAGAGAGGAATGTCTGGGAAGGGAAGCTTATTGGCTAAGCCCTCCAGGCCTCTAGGTACCTCATTAGCACAGAGAACGCTCTTTTGAGCCTACATGATGATAGGACAGGTTTCATTTTATGTGCGAAGCATGGCACATGATCCAAGTCAGGAATCTGGCAGGGAGTCACCTAAGCCTCAGATGTGTGTCCACTGAGTCCCCAGGTCTCAACCTGCTCTACCTTACCAAACTTGCTGGCATGGATTGACATCCCACACTACATATATCCCCACCCCAGATACCAAAGATGGATGACTAAGATGGGATGAGGAGATAAACAAGGAATCTACATCATGAGAGGCCAGCTTTTGAAAATCTATTGTGGAGCATGAACTCTAAGAAGATTGCACCAAGGCCTTTGGAAGCAAAGCAACTGATTCTAAGAAAGAAAAGATGAACTTCATATGAAGAACACAGGGTAAGCCAGGAAATAGAAGTGCAGCGTTTACAACTAGAAAGAGATTCCAAGTGTCAAGCAAGTGTTGCTGCAGAGGGTACAGGGCTTTGAACTGTGGCCTCCATCATACAACACACCTAGGAGGCCTGCACATACCATAAGACCTTTCTGCCTCTGGGGAACTCCTAGCTCAGACCACCAAGCTCTCTGTTGGGGAAGCTGTGCCCATTCTTTTCATCCTGTTACTCATCTGAACCTTGAGCAGTGTTCTGCTCAAGTTGCCTGCTGTCCCCAGCAACACCGATGGCAACGGCAGGCAGGCACCAGTGTCAAGTACCATTCAGTCACAGACTGGAGAGCCACTGTCCACCTTTCGGCACTTTATCCATAGTCCCTTAAAACCTTCCTCAGGGAGAGAGATGGGCAAGAGGCGGTAGAGGGAACACCAGCACATGGGTTGAACATACTGGAATTCCAGTTGGCCCTGCTCCCAAGCAGCCTTTTAACAGAGATGTCTAATTGATCTTTATTGAGCAGAACCTTCCCTTCTGCTTATAAACGAAATGATCACTCTTCCCTCTGGTTCTATCTGGAGAAGTTAATAGCCTCGGTTTTCTCTTACAGCAGAGCGACTTAATGACCGGGAGACTATCATAAATAGAGTTTATTGTCCAAAATACAAGGCACAGGCTCATCAGCCTGCCCCATTGAGAATGCCTTGTTTGCAGATGTTGGCTTTTCACAGTTCTCCCAACCACCACGTGCGCTGTCCTCATGGATGAACGTCAGCTGGCTGATTAACAAACAAATGTTCCCGGCAAGGCGATCTATAGGGTTTTGTGGTTGTTGTTGTTTTTCTCCCAGAGTTGCCCCACCCCAAAGGATGCTGTACCAAGCACCCGTGTGATCCTCTCCAGCAACAGCTTGCTGCAATGAGACCAGAGAATATCTAAGACCGTTCACTCTGTGGGTTGCACACAAACGTTCCGTGTGCATATTGCATCATCCTATGCTTCCAAGACCCAGGCTCACCAGGTTCGAGCAGCAAGCCACGGCCCTCACAATTAGTACGAGCCTCTTGCCCATACCTCACTCTGACGAAGGTTTTAAGGGACTCTGAATAAAGTGCTGACCCAAAGAGTGGCTGAGCGGAAGAAGAGTTCCAAGCTCCCTGAGCACACTTGTAGGGGATTTTAGGGATCTTAGCATCACTTCCTGCAATAGACTTCAAACACAACCAAAAGGAACAAATGTTCCATAGCACTGCTAGGACAGGTGAGGTTAGGTGCTTCTACTGACCCACTTTACAGAGGGGCATTCCTATCATCTAGAGATCGGTACTTGATGCTACAGGAAGCTCTGCCTCTGGATGTGTCCTAGTCATGGATGAGGCTCTGCTTTCTAGTTCTTGGTCTTGCCTCCAGTCCCTATTTATTTCCTCCAGTTTACCATATTAAGAAATATAGACAACACAGTTATAATTAGTATAAACCAACACTGGAAACTTACCTATAAAAAAGTCTAAGCATTCCTAGACAACAAGACAAAATTTTTGAGAGCAGGGTTATCCATAAAACAAACAAACAAACAAACAACCTAGGATGCATGAACACACCACAAATGTATGGCTCTAACAAATCCCCGAGTGACTAGCAGAAGACTGAGAGAGGCTCACACCTGTTGTTTGCTACAAAGTACAACGAAGACAGGTGTAAGGTGTGGGCCCGAGGCCAGAGGATTGACCTAAGGATGTGGCTTTCCAAACTCTATTTCTTTCCACAGTTAAATCCTTAGGACTATGTTGTCAGCGGGTCCTTGCCAGGTATATGGACTGTACTGAATCCCCTAAAACAATCTTTGTGGAAGCCACATCCACAAGGGCCTCAGAATGGAACTGAATTTGGAAATGAGGCTTTTAAAGAAGTAAGGGGCGGGGCAGGTGGAGCCCGTTAGGATGGATTCTCCTCAGCCAGTCTGACTAGTATCCTTAGAAGAGATGTTAGGGATTCCTGGCCACAGTGGACAGACCATATGCAAATCTCCAAAGAGGATGTCATCCGCCAGCCTCAGACAGAGGCACTAGCTGGGGGCCCCAGCCACCTGGATCCTGGCTTCCAGCCTCCAGAAGCCCAGAAAGTATCAGGCAATGGGTACACTAGGAGGGGGCAAGAAGTAGCCCTTGTACAATGACAAGGAGGCACTTCTCAAGGGTAGACAATGCTATCTCCAGCTAGAAATTTCCATGGCCTTGAATACATTTTTGGCCTTTTCCACAGAGGTGTTTGGGGGTGTTATAATCCAAAGCGTCAGGTCTTCTATCAGCCCAAATGCAAACTTTTGGTCTTTTACCTACTGGACTCTTTTTAACTATTATGTGACCAGTCCATGGGGACCAAATGTACACACACACTACACACAACACACACACACACACACATACATACACACACACACACACACACACACACACACAAAGAGAGAGAGAGAGAGAGAGAGAGAGAGAGAGAGTTTTCCTGAGTATATGAAAAGGAAGGATTCGGAGTTTCCAAGTCTGAGACAAAGGAAGTGGGAGACATAGGGCAGAGACTTGAATTCATGGTCTCTTGGCTTGGGATGGGAACTGACAGATGTCTGATCCCCAAATAATGAATGTATAACAAGTTCTTCAATAGACAACACCTACAGGGTGCTGCTTCCTGCCAAAAGCCACTCTAAACACAATGCATGAGTTGGACCAGCCTTTGCCATCACCTTGGCCTAGAGGCACTGCAACTATCACATCATGTCACAAGTGAGGAAACTGAGGCACAGAGGCTCAAGGACTTCCAAAGATATCCTTCTGGATCCTGAAAAAGGCTCGGACTAGAGCCAATCCCCAGCCTAAACTCTCTGCTCAAATCTCAGAACTATTGCTCCTATCTGCAAGAGATCACGAAACTCTCCCATGCTACAGCTCAGAGGCATTTTGACAGACTTAAAGAAGCCCCCCTCCCACTCGAGAGAGTCAAGGAGCAGGAATTTGGAGAGTTGTGGGCACAGGAAAGCTGGCTCCGCATTAGGGCCTATGAGGTAGCGCCACTTGGCCTGCTGAGCTGAGGGCCCAGAGGAAGCAGACATCGCCCAGCATGATGCCACTGTTTCCCAGCCCAGCCAGAGCATTTGTCTGCTGGCAGGCAGCCTGTGTTGCCCTGGGCAGGCCAGCTCCGTGGGCACCCGTAGTACAACTAGCAGAATAGGAAATCACTGTCAAGCATTGATTTCTCAAGGACAAGTGGAGAAGATGGCAATGAGACCCAGGGAAGACTTCCTAGGAGGGCTTTCCAGCCTCCACACCAGCACCAGTCTGAGCTGGATTCTTCTTCACAGGGCTGGCTGCCAGGAATACGCTAGGACCAAGCCGTACATTGACTACTTATGAGAGCAGAAATGTCTCCAGGCCTTGCCATGTACTCCGAGGATCAAGAGCTGCTTCCGTGAAAGGGACTTCTCTACCCTACCCACGTGTAAAAGAGTTATAACCCTGGAAAGTTTTCCACACCTTTGATAAGCAGCATCAGGACAAAGCAAGCCCTTGTATGTGTTGCCCTGTAGAGGAGAGGCATTGTTGGAAGGCAAGGCAAACAGTGACAGGACTTCAAGCGCTCTAAGCGGAACAGACATGTTAGTCTCCTTCCAGCTGTGTCTTAGACAGTAGGCAGGAAAACGTGGGGAAAGTCACTCTCTAGCCAGCAGTTTAAAGGTGGATTGCAGGTGGCTCAATATTGTCTCTCCAGGCCTTCGCTCTGTGTCCTATCCTCTCTGGGTAGATTCTTCCAGATATTTTTTAAGTTTGAGAAACATTGATCACCAGGACCTGCAAATACAGCACACTGGCATGGCCAAGCACTGAGTTCCCACAGCACAGCACAGCACCACAAGCTTCTGTTCCAACTCCAGAGAATCCCTCAGGAAGGCCATGAGCACACAGCACTGCATCCTAGACTGTAGGCAGAGAATGTGGAGCAGGGTCTCCAAATAGCTCAGACTCCCATGGGCACGCACAGGAGCCTCGATGACAAGGAAAGCTTTCTCTCAAGGTCAAGAGTGAGGCCAGGACACCTACTCTCTCCACAGTACTCAAAGCCCTAGACAGAGCCACTGGGCCTGGCAAAAGCCTTAGAGGAGTCACACTGGAGAGGGAGAAGTAAAATAATCTCAGCCCCCAGATGATGGGATCTCTGTAAGGAGAACCTGAAACTTCCTCAGAATAAATGTTAGTAGGACTAACACAAATTCAACCACATTGCAGACTACAAAGTCAACACACACAAAGAGTAGCAGCTGGGTGCTGTGGTGCCCGTAACCCAGCACTGAGCAGGCAAAGGAAGGGAAGGCACTGGTTCATGCAGGTGGGGGCTATATACAAAAACACTGTGTCAAGAAACAAAATTAGTCACATATGTACACACTAACAACATTCTGAATGGGGACATCAAGGAAAAAAATATAATTACACAAAACACTTAGATACAGACATGGAGATATACTATGTAGTGTTTTGTTTTGTTTGTTTTGTTTTGAGATAGGAACCTACTAGGTTGGGTTTGAATTTGCAATCTTACTGCCTAGCCTCCCAAGTGCCAGAGGGTTAGCTATATATAACCACAACCACCTCCAAATACTTGAATTAACTGAACTAAGACTCAGGTGACTTGCATGTTCAATATGCCATGTCATGAACTTAAGATTGTTAAGCCAGCTATACAAAGCAATTCGGATTTTCTGAGGCAGAGTCTTCTGTTTACTCAAGGCTGATCTGGAGCTCTCTGTTGTCCAGATTGCCCTCAAACCCATGACTCCCCTCACCTGCACTAAGACTACCAGTGTGCACAAAATGCCTCGCCCTTGAGAGAAACAAAACTGGAGCCTCACACACCCTGATTTCAAAACATACGGCGAAGCTAAATAGTCACCAGAGCTTAGACAAAACTCGGACAATGCAAAGCTACAAATGTTAAAAATAGTTCGGCACTGGTCTGACAACAGACAGGCCAATGGGGCAGAACAGAGATCCCAGACCAAAACTGACACATGCCACCAAATGGCCTCAGGGAAAGGGCAGAACCTTACAAAGGCCAAGGGCACCCAGTAAACTCTGCTCTGGAAACCAAAGTGGCAGAGAAAGGAGAGCTAACCTTTCCCTAGCCCAAATACAAAATTTAAATCAATTACAGCCAGGTCTGCTGGCACACCTGTAGCCAGTCCCAGCGCTCATGTGGATCATGAGTTTGAGGCCATCCTAGGCTATGCAATGAGGTACTACCTCAAAAAGAGGTAGGAAGCTTCTAGATATTACTGTTTACTGTAACAATAAAAACACAAGCAACAAAAGCAAAAAGCTAGCATGTGAGATTACCACAACTCAGCCTCAGCCCAATGAAGGAAGCAATCAGCAGATAATGCCAACAACTACAAGAATAAGCAAACCAAGCTAGAGCTAGGTCTGCTGCACACCTGTAATCCCAGCACTCAGGACCCTAAGGAGGATGGCTGCACTGGAGGCTAGTCTGGGCTACACAGGGAGATCCTGTCTCCCCACCTCCAACTCCTGCAAAACAATCGAATGTGCTCGATAGGACCAGTACTACATACCATCTCAGCTCCCTAGAAAGGTGAGCAGGGAGGGTCCCCTGACCCCAACAGTTCAACACTTAGCCCCAGCCTATGCAACATAGTAAGAGCCCACCTGAAGAACACTGGCAAACAACTCAAACAGATGTTCCAGAGAAGACTTACCAGTAACAAAAATAAATAAATACATAAATAAATAAATAAATAAATAAATAAAAGTCCTTTGCAATCTGTAACCAGAGAAATTCAAGTCAATACCATGATTTAGAGAGAATGGGGGAAAACAGAACACTTGTGTACAACCAGTGAAATACAAAACTGCACTGTGGTCACTCACTGTGGAAAACAGTATGGTCAGCTCAAAAGAGCAAAAACAGACTTGCCATTGAATCCTCTATTCTAGTTCGCTTAATGTTGCTCAAATAAACACAAGCAAAAGAAACTCCGGGAGGAAAGGGTTTCTCTGACTAACACTTCCATGTCACACTCCGTCATGGAGGAAAGTCAACCCGAGAACCTAAGCACAGACCACAGAAAAACACCGCCTATTCCTATTAATTTACTTCCAGACACACATCGAGATTTCTTGTATACCCCAGGTCCACCTGCTTAGGGATGGTACCGCCCACAGTGGGCTGGGCCTTCGTGTACAAATTATCAATCAAGACAACGACCCACAGACATGCCCTCGGGCTGAACCAACGAAGGCAATTCTTCAGTTGAGATTCCCTCTTCCCAACTAAGTCAACATGACAACCATGTGATTATCCACCATATCCACATCCCACATCTGGCTGTATCAGAAGAATTGGAAGCAGAGTCTCAAAGAGACATGCTCTGTTCCCAAGAGTTAAGAGGTACTTTTGACCAGACATCTATGGTTGAAAGAATAACAAAAGGAATGTGGGTACACCTACAGTGCAGTATTACTCACCCTTTAAACGGGAAGAGAATATGTCATGTGCTACAACACAGATGAGTCTTAGGGACACCGTGATAAATGAAATGAGCCGGTCACACACTAATCGAGCCTGTATGACTCCCCTCATCCGAAGCAGCTAAACTCAGAAACAGCATATAGAGTAGGCAGGGGTGTGGCAGTCAGGGAGACAGAAAGAGAATCAGGGGCTGGTAGTTGCCACATGGGTGCAGACTGGCCGTTTAGCAACACGGGTAAGTATTAAGATCTCCACACAGTTGTGTGCATCCAGCCGGCCCTCTATCCTATACGGCTTAAAACAGCTAAATGATTAAAGAACAAAACCATGAAAGAAGAATACCCGGCAAATGTGAGAAGTTAACTCATGTCACAAAGTCTCTGATTTTAGAGATTTAAAGGAAGAGTTCTGTTTCTTCTGGGCTGGTTCAAACGCAGCACTCCCAGGAGCGGGAGGAGTGAAGAGAGGGCGTCTCAAGGTCCCTTCCGGATTCAGGATTTAATGCCTGTTTATTGAGAACCTCTCAGTGCGTGTTCTCTGTACTACATCGGAATGGAGTTTCCTGTGTGCCCTAAAAGCTTATGAGCTAAGGAGGCCAGAGAGCAGGCAAGACATAAAAACCTGTCAGAACACTACAGCAGCCTTAATCAGACTGCCTTTGCTTTTCTCTGCTTATAAGTCACTGGCTTTAAATTTAATATAGTGTCATGTCTTTATTTTTCTTAAAGTTTTCTTAAAAGATCATATAAAGATTTTCTTCCATGGTAAGACTTTTATATTATATTTTTCTTAAAATGGAGTATGGTACATTTACCCTCCATCAGACAAGTGCTTATAACTCACCTTGCTTTATTAACAACACTGCTCGAGGCTTCTATGCCCCTAGCAATAAAAATGTGTTTTCAGACCCATCAAACCAATGAAATCCGAGTCTTCAGAGCACAAGATAATGAAAATCTCTAGGCCGGTGTCTTTTACTACTTTTAATCTGTTAACAGACCCCGAGTGTCTCCGATGAAAGGCATTCTGGCGTGAACCACTGTCGTTAATAGCATTCCATCCAGGTAAGTCTTGATTATTCCAATTCCTCACAAATTTGGACACTTTTACTGCCTGTAACATCTCTAGGGGAGAGAAAGGGAAGAGACCCATGCAATTGATTTCTCCAAACATACACAGCGAGTATGCAGGCCGGCAAGCAGACTTTACAAATGCTAGGCTCAGAGGCTCAGGAATTTCCAGCCACAGAGTCCTGCACCTAGAGACAACAAGCTGTCAAAACCCCTCTGCAAATGGACTTAAGACAGGCTACAGAGACTGAGTTTCAAAGAAGTAGTTTCAGGAAGAGCATTCAAGGCCTGGAGCTGCAACTGAGTCACAGACCACTCCCCCCAACTCCCCTCTCCCCACATCTTGAAGGCCTGGTTCATCCCTCACACAGAAAAGCACCAGACAAAAAGGAACTAAAGACATTCAATTTTCCAAAACTCTGCTTCTTCAAAGCAGAAGGCTGAAACTCCTGTGTGGAAGACATCTGACCTGCAGCTGGGTAAAGAGACAGTCTTCTATGGCCTCCATAGCCAAGAGAATTCTACATAAACAGATCTTGGATTTCTATCTTCCTTCACATTTCCAAATAATTCCATTCGCTTTCCTGCATCTCCCTGTTCAGCCTAACATAAAAGCCTTCAGGCTTCGTCATTCCCTGTTCTTCACGTCCTTGTGAGCTGTCCCCAGGTCACACAACGATTGTGGTGCTTTTCTCTTGCTAACCTGGCTCATGGCCGTTGAATTTTCAGGACCAGTCACAGCACATTTTGCACCCCTTACGTGAGTAACGTCTTTCTCGTTCGTCTTTTCCTCTTTTTAATACTTATTTAATTTTATTTTGTGTGCATTGGTGTTTTGCCTGCATGCATGTCTGTATGAGGGTGTTGGACCAATCATCTGGAACTGGAGTTACAGACAGTTGTGAGCTGCTTTGCGGGTGCTGGGAATCGAACCTGGGTCCTCTGGAAGAGCAGCCAGAGCTCTTAACCACTGAGTCATCTCTCCCTCCTCCCCCACCCCACTTTTTAAAAATTTACTTGAGTAACATCTTTCTTAAGGACAAACCAGTCTTTGCTGCTTCCCAAACCAGCAAGCCCTTTCGTTGTTAGAGGAAACCTAGTCACCTTTTGTCATGATCTGCATGTGAACCGTCTCTCACAGTTGAACCTAGGTCCCTAGCTGTCTGGGGTAGTTTGGGGAAGCTGTGGGAACTTTGGGATCTGGGTCCTAGCTACAGTAAGTGGGCCACTAGAAACAACATCCTAGTTTGTGTTGTCCACAACCTAATGAGACCCTGGTGATGGAGAGATCACACAGTAAGAACATGAAGCAGCCAGTCACCCATCACACCCACAACCAGGAAGCTCAGTTTCCCTTTTTATTTGGTTCAGGACTCCAGCCCGTGGCTAGTGTTACCCGAATTCAAGGTGAAGGCTTCCATAGTTAGCTAATTTAAAAAACAAACAATAAGCATACTGATGGATACCCGAGATGTGTTTCCACGGTGATTCTAAATGCAGCCAAGTTTACCATGAAGATTAATCATTACGGTAAGTATGTCCTTAAAGATTCTGCCTGAGCCTCATCCCTGTCTCCTTTCTCTGCTTCCTTTCTTCCAGGAAGAGAACAAACTCCTCTATTTCGTGTTTTTTGCCCTTATTCAAGCACGAAGGGAAGGCTACGTAACCATGAACTAAAAACATTTCATTCCTCCATTAGGGTCTTCTCTTGGGTTTTGACGACAGCAATAGGAAAGCCACCCAACACACTGGCTTTTTCGGAAACAGCGTGTAGTTGTCCGAAAGGGTACTGGACTAGGGAATTGTTTGAGAAAACCAGTCATCAGGAATGGATTTTCGTGACTTGACCTTCACAATGTGTAGCTCAGGTACATAAGAGGTCTGAGGGGAAAAAAAGGGAAATGAGTTGCAGAATCTTGTTCCAAAGAGTCAGAGAGCATCCTCCAGGAGGTCAGAGTGTACAGCTGGAGATGTGTATTGTCTAGCCAGAGGGAGGCTAGGGTACGTAGGAGCCCAGGATGCCATGCCCCTGCCTTCTCTTACAGGGGCTGCCTCAGTAAACCCCACCTCCTAGAGCTCAGTATCAGCTTGGGGTCAGCCAATCAGAAGCATCATCACAAGATTTGAGGTTGCAAGGAAAGAAGAAGCCAGTGTATTACTCCCTCAACTCAGGGAATCTGGGGAGTGTCCTCACCAGGCAGGCACCTGCTGTGCTGGAGCTGTTACCTCCTCCAGCCAGTGGGTGGCTGTTGTGACTTTCTGGCTGTCTCACTATCCTGTGGCCTTGTAGCTTTTTCAATACCATATGAAGCTGGCCTGACGGGGGCATTTCCCATCCAAGCCATAACACTTTGTTTCCCATGGGTAGAAACTTACATTGCATAAATGTGGTGGAAGGAGCTGGTAAAAAAGGGGGAGGTGCAAAGGTAGAGATGGGGAGAGACACGTGGGCTGGGAAACTGTAGTGAAAACCAATCAGCTTCCCTTTCTCTGTAGAACCAATCAGCTTTCCTTTCTCTGTAGAAGGATCATCCAATGTCCTGCATTAGCCCCACAAAAGAGGAATTCACACCACCTCCAAAGGGAAGTTTGGTGTCTGCCAGACAGAGTTGGATACAACCTTGGGTCCCCATTCTGGGGAGTCTGTCTCTTCGTTCTTTGCTGTGAGCACTTCTACTTTCACAGAAACTTGGCTGAGTACTTAAATAACGCAATTCCTGCCTTAGTAGTCTTTAAATCAACACAGATGAACACTGTTCTTCCAATGCTAGATGGCCTCACCATGTCAGCATCAATACCTCATGTGCTAATTAAAATTAAGAATAATGCCGGGCGGTGGTGGCGCACTCCTTTAATCCCAGCACTTGGGAGGCAGAGGCAGGTGGATTTCTGAGTTCGAGGCCAGCCTGGTCTACAGAATGAGTTCCAGGACAGCCAGGGCTACACAGAGAAACCCTGTCTCAAAAAAATAAAAAATAAAAAATAAAAAATGCATACATACATACATACATAAAATTAAGAATAAGAAGAGAATATGTTAATGTTTTATGAGTATATAATTGTATCTCTGCAGCATTTTATATGGAGGGATTATTATGAATCACAGTGACTGTTTCCAGGCAATGAATATGAATGTAGGCCAGGATGGACATTAGATGCAATGAAGCTCTACAAACCTTTGGTGAAAAGTGAGGACATTAACCCATGGATTGGGCCTACATATGTTTAATTTTTTTTATTTTACTCTTATTACATTTAGTTATTGTATATATGCAAGCAAGAACACATGCTGTAGTGCACATGTCGAAGTCAGAGAACAACTTATAGGTGGTGGTCCCCTCCTTCCATCAAATAGGTCCAGGGGATCATGGCCATACACCATGCTTGACAGTAAGCATCCTTTACCTTTTACCCTCTGGGCCATCTCTCTGGCCCTCCACATGGATTTGACTCTAAGCCTTAGAATACCCTTGCTGGAGTTTAGTCTCTGTTGCTGTGATGAACACCATGATCAGAAGCACCCTGGGAAGAAAGGGTTTAGTTCAGCATATGGGTTACAAGCCATCATCCAGGGAAACCGAGGCAGAAGCTTGAAACAGAAACCATGAAACAATGCCCTTTGCTCAACTGCTTATGTTCAGCTAGCTTTCTTATGAAGCCTGGGCCTACCTGTCCAGGGATGGCACCACCTACAATGGGCTGGGCCATCCTACATCAATCAGCAGACAGACGTATACACGGGCCAATCTGCTGGTGGCAATTCCTCCATTGTTGTTTACTCTTCCCATGTATGTCAAGCTGACAACCGAGATGAGCCGTTACAAGTCTGTGGAGTGTGCTCACCTCACTCGCACAGAGGGCTCTGCACGCTGAACTTCCAGCAGAGAAAAGATCTCTCCTGGCGCAGGACAGTGGCACATGTGTCAGCACATGCTAGGCAGGCACTCAACTGCTGAATTATTGTCCCAGCCTTTGTTCCTATTTTTTGTTGGTTTTCATTTTTAATACAGGATATCATATTGCTCAGGCTGACCTGGAACTGCTATGCAATTGGGAATGAGCTTAAACTTCTGATATTTCTGTCTGAATGTCCCAAGAGTGAGACTTACTGCCAGTTTGTGCAGCACTAGGGACATAACCCCAGGATTCCTGTGTTGTAGGCAGGTACTAGCCGACAGCTAAATCCCCAGATGCCTTGCTTCAGTTTTAAAGCAGAATCTGGATCCTTTGGTAAGAGTCCCTCAAAGTCTCCTAAGATATACCTGTTTAGCCTTGGCAAAACATGTTAGAACTTGGTCTTGGCAACTCTGTGCTGAAAGACATTTATAGAGTTCCCTCAGAAAGTAAACTGTTTCAAGGAGGTAGAAGTCAACAGGACCTTTTTCAAAAGGTCTTCTCTCTTCTACTATTGTCTGTGGAAAAGAAAGTTGGATTAAAATTGCTTTAGTTTGCTGGACGGTGGTGGCGCACGCCTTTAATCCCAGCACTTGGGAGGCAGAGGCAGGCAGATTTCTGAGTTCGAGGCCAGCCTGGTCTACAGAGTGAGTTCCAGGATAGCCAAGGCTACACAGAGAAACCCTGTCTCGAAAAAACCAAAATAAATAAATAAATAAAAGTAAAATTGTTTTAGTTTAAAGGGAAGCAATGGCCAAGTGTTTAAGGTATTGATTGCACCTAAAATTTGCTTTTGTTTAAATATAAAATAGCCTACCATGATCCCAAACTTGAAAAGCAGAGGATGGCAGACAGTTCTGCCAGTTTCAAAATGAAGTAACAAGTGTTCTTAAATTAAAATTGGGATAGACTGATGAACAGTGTGGTTGTCCTTAAGCTGGCAGATAGGTGGACCAAACTACACTATATGCCCTGTTGCACTGCACTGTTTCTATGGAAACACACCAACACTTGCCTTTCGAGTCCATGCCGCAAAATAGAAGTATTTCTACTAAATAGCAGCTTTGAGAAATATATTTCTGGTAACTTAAATAGGTTATATTCTGATTATATAGTTGGGTACAAATGTATCTAGTTTCCCCATTGCTGTAAGGTCTCAAGTCGTATCCTGTTTCAAATTCTTTGCATACTATAAAATTATACATAAAATTAGTAGTGGCAGGCATGATAGCACACACGTTTGATACCAGCACATGAGAGGCAGAAGCAGGTGAATTCCGGTAAGTCCCAGGCCAGCCTGTTCTACACAGTGTGTTCCAGGATGACCCGGGAGATCCTACTTCAAAAAAATAAGCAATAAAAAAACATTGGAACATATATCTGTGTCCTGCAATGCACTTGAGAGATGTGAGTGTGTAGGAGACACAAGGATGCATGGGGAGAGTGCATTGCTACTGTGCAGTTACCATCTGGGGCCTGGCTGGCTTGTCTTTGAGCACTAGTCTCATCTATTCAGTGATTACTGATGCCATCTCCACAACAGAAACAGAGCGGCCGTGGCAAAATTTCAGGACTGTTTCAAAAACACAAACAGCAACAACAACAACAACAAATGAACAAAAACCCTGCCCCTGGACCTTTTACAAACCAACTGAAGTTCTATAAAGCATCTCTGATTCTTTCAGAGCTTTTGTTTTTAGAAACAATGTAAACTGCTGTAGTACTTGACAGGTTTGCTTAAAAATGACAACTACCAATTCTTTTCCATTTAAGTTACATTGATTTTTTTTTCATTTAATGGCAACTGAAAGACCATATTTTTAAGATTTATTTACTTTATGTATGTGAGTATGCTGCTGCTCCCTTCAGACACACCAGAAAAGAGCATCAGATCCCATCGTAGATGGTTGTGAGTCACCATGTTGTTGCTGGGAATTGAACTCGGGACCTCTGGAAGAGTAGTCAGTGCTCTTAACTGCTGAGCCATCTCTCCAACCCTGAAAGACCATTTTTAACTGGAAAATTGAGATATGTGATAAACATTACTTTCAAGAGATATTGCCCTAGTGTTTTACCATAAATTGGAAAATAAAAAGGATGAGTATCATTCTAAAACTAACATATTTGAAATAAAGCACAGCGTTGGGAGCCACTTCTCTGAAGCAGAGAAAAGTCTGCCTGCCAGGCAGAGTCAAGGCAGGTCAGGGTCTGTAGGCAGATTTCCCAGCCTGCTGAGGCATGGAACGATAAGAGGAGATGCACCTGAGGTTCGAGGGAAGGGGCTGAAAATTCAACTGACCTGGGTGGAAGGAATAGGGAGGTTTTTGCGTGAGAACAGATGTCTTATGTGTATAATGTATTAAATTGTTTCTGTTAGCTTGTGGCTTTATTTCCCATGGTACACTGTAGTATAAGAAGGCTATGAAGAATACACTCGAGGCTGTTGTGGTATTGACCTGCAGCCGTCCCATATCTGTCTCTTGCATCTTTTTTCTATCTTTCTTATAATCAGCCTCACCCCTCTCTCAGAGGACTGTTCGACTTCGTTCCAGCTGGCCAGTATAGCACAGAGGAATACATGTGTGAGGAACACATGTATAGAAATATATCAGGCTTTGTTTTGAATAGAACCTTTTTTTTTTAATATCTGTTGTTTTCCTTGTTGTGAAACAGGGTCTCCCTACAGAGCATTGGCTGGTCTT
>JADRCD010232903.1:0-11085 GCA_019843815.1 Montemys delectorum
AGCCTGCCTCTGTCTATGCTGGCCAGGCCAACTTTAGAGAGATGTGCCTGGGTCTACCTCCCAGTGCTGGAGTGCTGGGATTAAAGGCCTGAGCCACCATGTCCATCAGAACATATATATATTTTTAAAATATTTATTTATTCGTTTTATGTATATGAGTACACTGTAGCTGTACAGATGGCTATGAGCCATCATGTGGTTCCTGGGAATTGAACTCAGGACCTCTGCTTGCTCCAGTTGGCCCCGCTTGCTCCGGCCCAAATATTTATTTATTATCTGTAGCTGTCTTCAGACACACCAGAAGAGAGCGTCAGATCTGATTATGGATGGTTGTGAGCTACCATGTGGTTGCTGGGATTTGAACTCCGGACATTTAGAAAAGTAGTCAGTGCTCTTAACTGCTGAGCCATCTCTCCAGCCCCACAACATATATTTTAAACCTTGTGAGGAACTGTAGAATTTTCTCCACCTTAGCCCAGCCACGAACGTAGGCATTGGGAAATAGCATGGTTGATCTCATCCGAGTATGAATTTGGGGAAATTGTCTAAGGTGAGAGGAAATCTGGGAAATTGTCTAAGGTGAGAGTGCAGAAGGGTTATGGCTGAACGCCCTGACCTGGACTTGGGCCCAGTGATCTAGGATACAAAGTTTGTCAGACAGCCAGGACTACAGAAACCCTGAGTTGTAAAAAATCTTTACAAGTCTTCCATACAGTATATAAACACTTGCTTTAAGAGCTGTGCCAGAGATTGTGCGTATGACTAAAAGCAATTTATTTCATATTGTAACCAAATTACACTAATTAGTAATACCAACTAGCCTTCGTTAAGGTAAATCTCCTCTGAGATGTCCGTCAGCAATAGTTACCCTGATAGCGGAAGTCCAAGCTGGAGGTGGTGGAGGATGCTTGGAGATGTCTACGGCGTCTGCTCATAGCTGTGAGCTGTGTCTGAGTGGTTCTGAGTTTCTTTTGTACGCTTTCTCCACTGAAAGAAGGTTAAAGAATTGAAGGGGTGGTGAGTTTAGCTTGGAGAATGTTAGGGAATAGGTCTTAAGTAGTTTGTCCTGTAAAGAAGATGCGTGGTTTTAGAACAGCTCACATTGGGCTACACTCTAATGACTGACATTGAAGGCAAAGAGCTCAGACATCAGAAGGCAGAACTTTGGCTGCCGCCGCCGCCGTAGTCGTCGTCGTCGTCGTCGTCATGTGGTACTTAATGTTCTTTGTAGCCTTGAACTCACAAAAATCTACTGCTTCTGACTCTAGAATGCTGGGAATCAAGGCCTGCTCGCCACACCTGCTGAGAATTCCCATACTCTAAGTAGTCTTCCCGACTGTCGCCCTCGCCCTTAGGATCGCTTACAAGCTAGGGACCAAGGGAGAATTTTTAAAGTGTGGCTCTCAAGTAGATCTGTAGTTATTTTCTAATTCACATGTTAAATAGTTACCTTCTATGGACTTTGTAGTACCCTCTAAAAGTTTTGCCTTTTCTCTTCCTATATTAAAAAAAAAAAAAAAAAAAAAAAAACGTAGATTTTTTTTTTTCCCTAGAAAGCTCAAAAGGGGGAACCTCAGGTCCTTGATGAAGGCGTGAGTTTTTGTTTTTTCTCCTCGCTGTTGGACTTTTCCAGCAGGGCTCTGGGCAGCGGCTGGTGACTGGCACTGTGTAGACTATTTGCCTGTGCTGTAGGCTTCTGTAATTTAAATAATGAAATCCTTTTAAAGGATTTTGGAAGGAGAAGTGTAAAGTGGTTTTCAGGCGTTAACATAAAAGGTTAGATTAAGGAATACTGTCTGGATTAAGGCACATTATCCCACTGATATTTAAATACCCTTCTCTGGGTAGTACAAACACTTTTCTTGTGTGGGAAAATTGGGTTTGTGTTGGAAAGCCTGTTAAACACAATAATCTTCATAACTATAAAAAAAATCCTAAACTTTTAACATTCTTCCCAAAATGTAATTTCCTTTGCTGTGTATCTTGTATATTTCTCTAATCTTCTGCTTTCTAACTGTCCTCTTGATTTGGGCATGGTGGCACAGGCCTATAAGCTCGCTCAACTCCTAGCAAGCTGAGGCTGGAGGCTTGCCATGAGTACAGTCAAACCTCAGTAGAGCAGGTTGTGTAGTGGTGAGACCTGTATCCAAACAAAACAGTATAATCCATCCTTGAGCATCAACTACAGAGTTCATTCATTCATTCATTCATTCATCCTGTCTTTCTACCATCTATCTACCTATCATCTATCTAATATAATATGCATTACGTTTTATTATCTCTATTATTAGTAATGGTAGTATTGGGGAATCTTTATGTATATATATTTGTGTAGATATATGCATGTGCCTGTTTCATCATTTTGCAAGTCTCTCTAATAGTCTTGAGGATTTATATTGTTTTTTTTTTACTTGATTAAACTACTACAATTATAAAGAGGAATGAAGTCTCATGACCAAGGTAATGGAAGAAAATAAGTATTTATTAATGCATGTAGCATTAAATCATATAAATGTTGTTTGTGTTTTACAAAAAAGGCCACGAGGGAATGTGTCACAGGCGAAGCTCAGATGCAGGGCATTGAGGGCTTAAAGCCCGCGTGGTGGTGTGGACTTCTTTCCTTTCCTGCAGTTGTTTCTCAGCATGACACACTCTGCTCAGGGTTTGTCGGAGTCTCAGCCTTCGTGTGTGGGAAACGGTTAGCACCTGCTTCTGTAGCCTTCTGAGGTGTTGTTGTTGTTGTTGTTGTTGTTGTTGTAAAGTGAAAATTTCTTAATTCATCTCTAGGAAAAACTTCAGAATCTGATCATTTCTTTATGTTAAATAAACATTAAGCCATTAAGCTTACAGTTTCTGTCTTAGGGTCTTACTGCTGTATGATCAAGGCAACTCTTATAAGGACAACATTTAAGTGGGGCTGGCTTACAGGTTCAGAGACTCAGTCCATTATCATCAAGGTAGGAACATGGCAGCGTCCAGGCAGGCATGGTGCAGGAGGAGCTGAGAGTTCTACATCTTCATCTAAAGGTTGCTAGCAGAATACTGGCTTCCAGGCACATAAGTTGAGAGTCTTAAGCCCATGCCCACAGGGCCACGCCTCCTAATAGCGCCGCCCCTGGGTCAAGCATATGCAAATATCACAGTCTCCAAGAGTTGTTTGCTCTAAAATAGACATGATAGACCTGGCAAGAGCTAAAAGGCTATATTCCACCCCCAGCCTTATTTTTGCCCTTCTGATAATAGAGGTGACTTATTCATCTTCTAGTAGGCTTCATTAGAGAGAGAGAACAATTACATTTCCAGTAGCAGGAAAAAATGATATGATTCATAGCCACAAGTATAAGTAAAAGATTTCTACACTAGTATTATTGGCCACTACTGAGAGGTAGAGAAGAGACAGGTAAAAGCAGATATTCTATGCGTGGGGACTGGGTGGATTCATGTAAAAACACCTGCAGAATCAGTTCCATCACTATCCAAACCCAAGTGGCATTCTCTACAAAACTAGGAAGGAATAAACAAATGAGCGAACAAAACTCTGAATTAGCAGCAGCAGCAGCAGCAGCGGCAGCAGCGGCAGCAGCAGCGTGTGACAGGGTGCACTGGTGTCCAGGCTGTGCAGGAGGCACATACAAGTAGCGCTAATGCAGACTGGACGTTGGAGGCTAATGTTCAACATGACAAGATCCGTTGTCTGGTCTTGCTCTTGTCTGAAGTAATAACAACAAAAACCTTAGTAGTGACACTTCTTACAGCAGTCCTGAAGAAGAAAATAACAACAGAGCTGGAGGCTTTCTGTTTTCTGGTTCCCAAATATATCACACATCAACAGTATTTTTAAGGTTTACGTCAACAAAACAGAATAGCAAAGCAGAGAGGAAGAAGTAAACTAGATTAGGAATAAACTCACCTTCTTCAGCAGATGTACCAAGGACACCCAGTGGGCATAGATGCTCCGTATAATAAGTGGATTTGGGAAAACTGGGAACCCACATGCAGAAAACTGAAATTAAACTCTTACTTTACAGGATATTTTAAAGTAAAAGCCAAATCAAAAGAGTTTAAACTAGAACCAACAGCCAGTAGGGAAAAGCAAATGAAAGCTTCTTGCTATTGGTTTAGGAAATAATATTGTTGGTTTTGGCACCAAGAAGTCAACAAAAGCAGCTAACCTGGTGAGAGTGCATTAGAGGTGAGCCTCTCTGCAGAGAGAAGGCAGCAGCCAGGAATGAAGAGATCACCTATGCCCACATTTCCCGCTGCCCACAATGCCTGTATCTGTTAAGAGGTTAGGTCTCAAACATACAAGCAACTCAAATGACTTGGTAGTAAATTCCCAAATAACCAAAATAAAAGCTGAGCCAATGGTCTGGACAGATACTTCTCAAAAGAATATATTCCAATGAGTGAGGTTTACATGAAAATGTGCTTAGCATCCTGGCAACAGTGTGATGCAAACCCAAACCACGAGCTGCTCCTGTCTGCGGGGAGACTGTTATGTAAGAAATGTCGGCCAGGTGGGAAAAGAAGACAGCCTTTGTACACCATTGGCAGGAATGGAAATTGATAGAGCTATTGCAGAAATTGTGTAAATAGAGCCATGCAGTGATCCTGCATTCTACTTCTAGGTATTGAAATGACATTGATCTCAGATATCTCCATTCCCATGCTTGCCCTCAGGGTATTCACAATAGCTAAGATAGAGAAACAACCTACATTCCTCTTGATGTGCTGGCTTGAATGTGGTTGGCCCCTGTAGGCTTCTTTCTGTATATGGAGTTTGATTCTCAGTTGTTGGACTATTTAGGAAGTATAAAGTGTGGCCTTTGTAGGAGGATGAGTCATTGGGAGTGGGCTTTGAGGTTTCAAAAGCCAACACCAAGCTCAGTCAGTCAGTCAGTCTCTCTTCCTCTGTCTCTCTGACTGCCTTGCTCCTTGTCTGTCTGTCTATCAGTCATTTATCTGTCTGTCTGTCTGTCTGTCTGTCTGTCTGTCTAGTGGATAAGATACAAGCTCTCAACTAATGGTCCATTGCTATCCCTGCCTGTTGTGCTCCCTGTCATGATGATCATGGACTAACACTTGTTTATATGAAACTGTAAGCAAGCCCCAATTAAATGCTTATTTCAAAAAATAAATTGCCTTGGTCATGGTCCCCCTTCACAGCAATAGAACAGTAACTAACACAATATAGAAATGGATGAAAAAGAATGACATAAGAATATACCCAGTAGAATATCACTCAGCTGTAGAGAATACAGAAAACTACAGAAACTTTCCCTTGCAGTGGATATGGATGGACCTTGAGTTCACGATGTTAAGTGTGACTAAGAAGGCTTTGTAAGTACAGATGCTGTATGCTGTCAGTTATGTGACAACTCAGCCTAGTGAAACTCCAGAGCTGGGGGAAACGGGTGAGCTGTTGATCAAGGACATCCACTACACACCAGTGTGATGCTAGTGGTAATGCTCAATTGCATGATCAGCATTTGCTAAATGGAAGCTGAACAAGATCCTCACCATGCATTACCCCCAGCCTCCTTTTACAAGATGTATGTATGTATGTATGTATGTATGTATGTATGTATGTATTTATTTATTTTTGTGCTCTCCTGTGTGATCAAGTGTACCACATGTGTGCAGGTGCCTACAGAGGCCAGAGGAGGGCACCAGATGCCCTGGAACTGAGGTTGCAGTTGGTGTGAGCAGCCCAGTGTGCATGCTCACTGATCACTTCCACATTTACTTTTGATCTAGAGCTTTTCAGGACTGTAACATACTAGCACATTAGTTGGCCTCTTGGATGTATTTGCTGAAATCTTTTTTTGCTTGTTTGTTTTTCAAGATAGGGTTTGTCTGTATAACCCTGGCTGTCCTAGAACTCATTCTGTAGACCAAGTTGGCCTCAAACTCAGAAATCCGCCTGCCTCTGCCTCCCAAGTGCTGGGATTAAAGGCATATGCCACATTTTGCTAACATTGGGCAGACTTAAGTTACACTTTTAAAACACGAGTTTGTTGGACATCCCAGAACTGGGCTCAATTTTCTTTGTTACTTTGTGTTTCCAGCCTTTTGCCTGTGTCCAAGCACTCTTTGCTGCAGCGGAGCACTGACTATGTATTGATCATGCTTTGCACAGTAGAGACTCCATGCACACCCAGCACAGCCCGAGGTAGAGCTGGGACAGATAGGGTGCCAAGTGCAAACCTGTGGCCAGATATAGTTCTCGAGGGCACCGTGCTTCAGATCCTTGTTATCAAAGTTTTAAGAAACCAGCAAGTGGCACATAGTAGGTAAATCCCTGCTCAGATGCAGGCTTTCTTTTCCTGCATACTGGTTCATGTAACTGCAGCAGAAATAAAAGCAGGCATGGCTACTTTCTTGCAGACTAAAAAGAAACTTAGTTTCATCCAGATTCTCCTTATCTGTAATGTCCCCCAGCCTTCCTGGCTCCTTTGTTAGATTTCCTGGCTTTGTGTCTGGGATTAGCCAATTCCCGGCACAGTTGGAAATAACTGAATGGCTTTTTGATGCTTTCCGAAAGTATGATTGAGTCCACATATTCTAGAACTCAGTGGTTAGTTTACTGACCAGGGTGCAGCGAGGGGTGCGTGTCACATAACTGCACAGCGTGCACGCATGCGTCCTTACCTAAAATGCGTGTCATTGGAGAGTGGCCACCCTTACCACATGCACCATTGGCTTCATTGCTATTTCTTTAAAAAAAAAATTAAAATAAAAATGTCTTATCACTGTGACGAGTTAATGAGACTTAACAAAGGTTTGCAGCCACAATTTAAGAAAATCATCTTTAGTTCTATGATCAATCTTTTTATATTTATAATGTATAAGGGGATATCATTCCACTTAATTTGTGTGTTTTCAGATTAACAAATTGTTCATCACATGCACAGAATCCTTCATATCAAAACATTTTAAAATTGAAACTAGAGGATTTGTGGGGTTTGATTTTAGGTGTTGAGGTCAGGGTTCACTTCCTGGCTTTGTTCCTTCTACATATGCCTAACTGTTAAACCACACAGCATAGCAGGGTTTCTGGTCCCTTTGATTTGCACTTGATAGTAAATGAATGGGGAAGCATTTTTTTACTTGCCCCATTGTATTGTCTATAAATTGTGGGAACCAGCATGGAGCTGAGATTGCATGGTTCATAGGGTTGTTCTAGGGGTTTATCAACCCCACTTCTGTGCGTATAGAAGCGGCAGAATTTTGGCCTGTCTTAGAACTATTTAAAGTTCTCACATGCTTACTTAGCTGAGGCAAGATAGGGACATGCTGACAATTCATGTCTTAACATTTCCTTACAGAAACAGAAGTGTGTCTCACCTGCCAGCCAAGATGAACATGGTGAAGAGGATCATGGGGCGGCCTCGGCAGGAGGAGTGCAGTCCGCAGGACAACGCCTTGGGCCTGATGCACCTCCGCCGGCTCTTCACCGAGCTGTGCCACCCTCCGAGGCACATGACCCAGAAGGAGCAGGAGGAAAAGCTGTACATGATGCTGCCAGTGTTCAACAGGGTGAGTCTAGCTTGCCAAAACGTTCCTTCCAGGACGGCTGGGAACTCGGACCACCTTACTGTTGGTGGCAGGGCACCAGTGGACGATAGCATAGGACCTGTTTTTTTCTTAGTTTGCTATAAGCCAGATGTTGAACACACATCTGCAGTCACAGCACTGGGGAGACTGAGAAGATGGCAGGCTCACTGTCACCCTGCACTACAGAGTGAGAGCCACGGCTCCAGGGTGTTTGTTTTCCTTTCCATTATTTCTACAGTGAGAGAGGCTGAAAGCTGGCCAAGTATGGAGTGCCGACTTAGTCCTCTTCAGCCCTGTTGTGGAAAGTGGTTAGGTTGAGAAGAGGCAAGATTGTCAGTTGTCATGTATTATTCTGTTGTGTTATTGTCAAGCTCTTTGTAAGCTATGAAGTTGTCACAAATAGTATGGCAGTGCCACCTTTAACCCTGGCACTCAGGAGGCAGGTGGATCTCTTGAGTCCCTGGCTAGCCTGGGCTACATAGCGAGAACATCTCAAAGAAAAAGCTGCCACAATGTGCTCTGTTCAGCTGGCTTTCTGACACCTCACATAAGGGGATAGTTGCTATCTACAGAGAGTGAAAGGAGGCTCGTGTATTGCTATTATATAGCACAGAATGATTTGGTTACAACTTTTTAAAATGACTTCTTGGTATCTACCAAAGGTTTGCAGGCATGTAGCTTTGAGAAGTTTAGGAGCTCCGTGATGGGGTTGGAGATCCTGCTGCTGTCCAGTAATGCTGCTGCCATGAAAGCTCTTAATACAGGCTTTTACGGCTCTGTTCTGACTGTCCTTTTCTAATTGTGAGAACTTGTTTCCTTCCCCTTCCAACCACAACACACTCAGTCCCCCTGCCTCACACACTCAATCTCTCTGCCTCATACATTCCAGTCTCCTTACCTCACACACTCCAATCCCCCTGCCTCACACATTCCTCTCTCCCCTTCTCCACGCAGTTGTGCCTAATGAGATCTCAGTGTGTGTTGGCCCTGGCTGAGGGTCAGCATCCTGCCAAGGTAAATCTTGGGATATGCTACCCTTGCTCCTTCAGACCTGTTCCCTGATGTCACAATCTCTCTAGTTTCCGACTCTCCCCTCCCTGCCTGCTCTTCTCCTTCTCTCCCCACCCCCATCCCCTCTCACCCCCTTCTCTCTGGTCTCTCTGTGTCCCTAGCTGCCTTTCTTCTTTCCTCTCTCTCTTCCTCCTGACTCCATCTCTCTAATACATGTCCCCCTCCATTCTCCCCTAACTCTATCCCTTCATGATTTCCTTTCCCTTCTACTCTGTTTCCTGTCCTCTCCCTCTCTCCCTCCTTAGTTTCTGATTCACTCACTTCACATCTATCTCATTCCCCCTGCTGGCATATTGTCTGGAAACTGCAGGCTGTTCTTTTCTCCTAATAATCTGTGCTGATATTTAAGGATGAAAAATTGAAAATGTATTCTGTAAATTACCTGTGTAGAAATGTGGGAGCTCATGTGGTAAGATGGTGTGGCTGGGCTATCTGGCCTCCACAGTTAGATCTCTCCCGGTCATAATATCCACACTGCTTATTTCTTGACTTCTTTCTTATCTTAGGAAGCAGGAGTTGTTTGTTTGTTTTTGTTTTGTTTTGTTTTGTTTTGTTTTTTTGTTTTTGTTTTTTTTTTTATCAGCTTGGCACCAGTGTTTTCCTAAAGCCTCGTTGTGGAGCGAGGCTGATAGCTCATATTCAATATGTAGAATTTTACCTAGTTTCCAGTTTTTCTGTATCACTGCCTTGGCTTTGGTCCATGCTGGAGTCAGGATTTCAGTTGTTTGTTGCACTTGGAGAGAGGAGGTCATCTTCATTTTCTAGGCTGTAACATAAAAATAAGATTTTCCACTTGTAGTGGCTACTTTTTTTGCTACTGTGTGAAGCTTCCCGACCAACATAACTTAAGGAAAACTTAAACTTAGTTTTAGCTCACAGTTTAAAGTCCCAGGTTCTCAGGGTACAAAGGTTATAATGGCAGGAGTTTGAGGAAACTGATCACATTGCATTCATGATCGGGAAGCAGGGGGAGATGGATACTCAATGTTCTGCTCACTTTCCTGTGTGCTGCTCAGTTACAGTGAGCCTTTCTACTTCAGTCAGTATAAACTAGATAATCCCTCTCAGGCACACTCAGAGGCCGGCCTAAGTAAGCAGACAGCCCTTACAGGTGTGCTAACCTAAGCAGACAGTCCCTAGTGGAGCTAGAAGGCAGTGAGTTGAGGAGTGAATGGGAGAAGAAAGGAATATACTAGGCTTTTCTGGGTTTGAAAGAAATTCTAACAAAAGATACTGGTAGATGTTCAGTTAGCCTGGTGTTGCTATAACAGAACACTTAAGGTTGGGTACTTTGTCTGAGAAAGAAGTTGGGAGGTCTTGACAGCAAAGGTGCTGAGTCACACCAGAGAAGGAAAAAGAAAGATCACAGTGGGTTCCTGAGGGAATCAGTGGAGAAACTCATGCAGGAGCAGAATGAGGAACCAGAGGGCACTGCTCACTAGCTTGCTCACCCTACTTCTTCATATGGTCTAGGCCCTCTGTGGAGTGGCCCTCCCACATCAATCATTAAGACAGTGCCCTACAGACACCCAACAACCACCATGTGGACACCGCTCCTCAGTTGAGGTGTCCTCTTTCTAGATGACTGTAGTTTGTATCAAGTTGGCAAAACCCTGGCAACACACAAGGAAATTTAGGGTTTTTTGTATGTTTAAAGAATTTTGCTCTGGTTTGTTTCTTTTTTGAAGATTGAGAAGATTCAGGCTTGATCATAAACAAAAAAGAAGAGGCCCTGGAAGGGAGAGAAGACAGTAAATTTAGATCAAAAGAGGGAAGATCGTGGTGTCAGGTTACAGGAGGGTGGATAAGCGGTGCACATTTGTCACTGAGCTCCCATGGAAAACAGAACCGCTGGTGTGAATATGGATGTGTGGTGTGAATATGGGTGTGTGGTGTGAATATGGGTGTGTGGTGTGAATATGGGTGTGTGGAATGAATATGGGTATGTGGTGTGATTATGGATGTGGTGTGAATATGGATGTGTGGTGTGAATGTGGGTGTGTGGTGTGAATGTGGGTGTGTGGTGTGAATGTGGGTGTGTGGTGTGAATGTGGGTGTGTGGTGTGAATGTGGGTGTGTGGTGTGAATGTGGGTGTGTGGTGTGAATGTGGATGTGTGGTGTGAATGTGGGTGCGTGGTGTGAATATGGGTATGTGGTGCTGTTGGAGAAGACCTTGCTTGGAGACCTTAGCTTCCTATTGACTTTGGCAGAAAATGTCCTTCAGGGATCTAGAGTAGGCCGACTGAACAGTGAGCCCAAGGAAAGTTTATTTTACTTTATTTTTGGAATAATAGTGTGGAGCGGGAGAGGCAGTAACAACTGATGAGTGTTAAGAGTGTAGAGGCTGTCAGAGGTGATTGTATTGTATTCTCACTGCACTTTGTCCAGACTGTCCTGTTGTGGAGATAGTGGTACCTTGTGCTTTAGGACTGAGGATGTATGGAGATAGCGGGGAC
>JADRCD010232903.1:11485-25978 GCA_019843815.1 Montemys delectorum
GGATGTGTGGAGATAGCGGGGACCTTGTGCTTTAGGACTGAGGATGTGTGGAGATAGCGGGGACTTGTGCTTTAGGACTGAGGATGTATGGAGATAGCAGGGACTTGTGCCTTGGGACTGAGGATGTATGGAGATAGCAGGGACTTGTGCCTTGGGACTGAGGATGTATGGAGATAGCGGGGACTTGTGCCTTGGGACTGAGGATGTGTGGAGATAGCAGGGACCTTGTGCTTTAGGACTGAGGATGTGTGGAGATAGCAGGGACTTGTGCTTTAGGACTAGGATGTGTGGAGATAGCGGGGACTTGTGCCTTGGGACTGAGGATGTATGGAGATAGCAGGGACCTTGTGCTTTAGGACTGAGGATGTGTGGAGATAGCAGGGACTTGTGCTTTAGGACTAGGATGTGTGGAGATAGCGGGCACTTGTGCTTTAGGACTAAGATGTGTGGAGATAGCGGGGACTTGTGCCTTGGGATTTGCTGGCCAGTCAGTCAGAATAGCTGGGATGGAGGAACATGGGAAGGATTCGCTCACACAGCATCTATTGGGTTGTGCTCCATAGACTACAGAGAGAATGAAAATATCAAGACATTCACAGAACATGCTTTTTTTCTTTACTATCTACCAAGAGTGATGAGGGAGGAGACAGTAGAATAGAAGCTCGAGTAGGGAGAGGGTTAAAACAGCCATTTAAAAATGGGAGCAGAATACTGTAAGGATCCTGGTATGGCTGTCCCCGGAGAGGCTCTACTAGCACCTGACCGATTCAGATGCGGAAACTCACATCCAACCATTAGACTGAGCCCTGGGACCCCAGTGGAAGAGCTAGGGGAAGGACTGAAGGAGCTGAAGGGAATTGCAACCCCATAGGAAGAACAATATCAACTAACTGACCCACCCAGGGCTCCCAGAGAGTAAACCACCAACCAAAGAGTACACATGGGAGCACCCATGGCTCTAGCTGCATATGTAGCAGAGGATTGCCTTGTCTGGCATTAATGGGAGGGGAGGCCCTTGGTCCTGTGAAGGCTTGGTGCCCTATCGTAGGAGGGATGCTAGAGAGATAAGGCAGGAGTGGATGGGTGGAAGAGCACCCTCTTAGAGACAAAGAGGAGGGAGGAGACAGGAGATGGAATGGGGGCAGGGGGTTGAGGAGGAGTAACCGAGGAAGGAAGATATCATTTGAAATGTAAATTAGTAAAATAGTTAATAAAAAAAAAAAATGGGAGCAGAAATTGGCTATGTGCCGGCCACTGGTTCAAGCCTTGTTCAGAAAAGACATTAATCTTACTGGAACCAGCAAAATTTATAAGAACGTTGTAAGACGTTCTTGTTTTTCTACTTCATAGTTGTCTTTTTAAAAAATTTATGATACTCTACTGGTTATTGATTAATGTAAGATAATTCCCTTCTTTCAGACTATGAGCATTTCAAAGGCACAATAATTATTTACAGCAGTTACAAGAATTGCTTTCAGCTTTTCTATTGTAGTTCCTTGAGTTGGAACTTAGAGCCTCCTGTGTGCTAGACAAGTAGTGTACTCCTGAGCAGCCTGCCTGGCTTGATTCTGAGCTCTCAATATGAACTCTAATGTGATATCTGACTTCTGCCTGAATAGAAGTACTGGCATATTCAGTTCCCTAAACCTCTATATGATGAATTATTTGACCACCAGAAGTTTGGTGTTCTGTCTGTCTGTCTGTCTGTCTGTCTGTCTGTCTGTCTGTCTCTCTGTCTCTCTGTGTCTCTCTGTGTGTGCATGTGTGCACATGCATGTATGTAAGTGAGCTATATCACTGAGCTATATCCCCACCCTTCAATCAGTACCTATCCACCCACCCCATGTATGTGTGATTGTAGGACTCAAATCCAAAGTGGACTCTACTGAGCTACATACCCACTCCTGGTTCAGTGAACTGAATTTGTTTGCTTGTGTGTGTGTGTGTGTGTGTGTGTGTGTGTGTGTGTGTGTGTGTGTTTGGCAGGCCCCTTACATGCTTAGGCAAATATCCTACCAGAGAGGTACACTAAGCTTCATAGGAAATTCCCAAGTAATGTAAGGATTGGATGTAATTTCTGTACCATTGTGACTGATTAAAATATACAAATTGCATTCATGTGAACACTAACAAGAACAGATTTTCATTTCTGTTAAGTCTACAAATTGATAATTATTTGTTTAGTAATGTTTGGCTATTTGTACATGAACATTCTCCGCTAACAGGAAATATTTTTGGTGAATTGAATGGCTTAGTATGGTGCTATGGCCAAACAGATCATACAGTGTTTGCTAAAATGAGTTGAATTTTTGGGACTTTGCATAATTTGTGCTTCACGTTGAATAAACCGCCCTATGGTTGGACACAGGCTTCTCTGTACAGATAGCTTCTAAAGTTTGCTGTGAGTGTTATTTCAGTGGGGTTGGTATTGACATGTGCTGAGTATTCTGGGCAGGTTCTATGTGTAGTCCTTGAAATGCCTCCCGTGGCCTCCATCATGGTCCTGCAGGGCAGCTGCTGTTATTCCCCATCTCAGACTACAAGATTATGGGGAGTCTGAGAACAGACGGTAAAATTTACTTGGCATTCTAAAAAATAATTAGCCTTTATGTCCAAGAGCAAGACCTCACAGGAGAAAAACACTTAGAATGAAACTTTTCGAACTGAGTAAGTTTTTATTATCTGAAATTTCTAAAAGACCATTGTTAATTATCACAGCATATCATCATAGTCTTACTTTGAAATTAATATTTATGAACTCGATCCTCAAAAAATTCCTTTTGCCTTTGAAAGTATTTCCAACTTTTATTCGAGAAGTATCCAAGTTGAAGACTGTCCAAATCCCTTACAAGTGACATTTGCTTTTAAAATTGTTGGCTTTAGACACGCTTAGAATCAGGTGAGAAAAAGATCCAAGTTCAGAGTATGTGTCCTGTTGCATCTTTCATATCTATAACAATTTATTTAAGGACTATTGGCCAGGATTGTAATTTGGCTTTACATATTGCACATATTTAAGAAACAAAATACTTTATGTAGAAGATTTTGTAAACATTCCAACTTTTATTCCCTATATTTATTTCCTTCTTGTTTAATAATATCATTCAATAACAAATATAGACTGGGTTCCCAATTTATGCATAGTGTTTAATAACACCATTAATTTATTTTCTCTGAATATGCCAGAAATATTTATTTTAGTTCAAGTGCTAGGAAATTTTCAACACTTAGGTAGATATTAAAAATTAGTTTTAAGGGGGATTGGAGAATATTATGTCTCTCACGTGTGGGATGTCCTGGTTTTGCTTCACAACACTGTTAAAACTAAAAACTAACCCATAAAAACAACTCTCTGAATACCAAGTCAAGTTCTGTTCCGTCTTGCTAAAGGCTTAAGTATGCAGAGGTAAAGGGGTAGGGCTCAGACAGAGGTAAATTAAGGAAACTGTACTGAGTGCTTCTCAGAATCAAAGTGGCCTCATCTGTGTAGTCTTGTTCTCTCCCCTTCCTCCCTCCCTCCCCCCTCCCTCCCCCCTCCCTCCCCCCCTTCCACACACACACCTCTGGCATAGGTTAACTTAGCTGACCCTTAATTCCCTTAGCTGTGAAGGTAGGCGGGTAACCGCCCCCGCTCTGTAATTTAATTAGACTCAATTAATGGTGTCTTAAGCATTTGAACATTGCTAGAAACACTGTAAATCCTTGTTATTTCTAAGTATTGTTATTATTGACTGTGTTATCAGGCGGTTTATGCTCCTCAGGTCTGTCAACCCCCACCCCACAGTCTGACTCACAAATGGCACGGATTTATTATACAGCCACCCTTTTTGTGTTGAATGGGCTGAGTCTCCTTCTTGACTATTTCCTTTGATGGGTGGGGAATCACTTGAGCAAAAGTTTTAGAGAGAGGGAGAGAGAGACAGAGAGAGACAGGGAGAGACTCACGCAGAGAGAGAGACAAAGAAAGAGACAGGCCATTTGAGAGCATGCACCAAGAACCCAAGTCTCCTCACTCACAGCTCCATGCTCCCTCCTTCCCAACACATATTTATGTGCATAGCTTGGTTTGCCTGAAGGTAGTGACCATACCTGCTGTTTACGGATGGAGATACTGTGGTCAGGCCCAAAGAACACGCTTTTGTTTGTGGCCCCCAGTGTGGGCATCTTCCCCACACTGAAGTTTTACTTGCTGGATTCTTTCATCTTACCTTGGTCCAGGCTACCCAGACTCCGCATCCTCTCTTTGCCACTGTGACCTCATCGGTGCCTCGAGGGTGTGCCGAGCTCTGCCCTTACTCCAGCATCATACAGCGCCATCCTTGTTCCATGCCATCTCCTCAGAGAGACTTTTGTAAAACAGCCTTCCTCCTCCCTGGACATTTGTTCTCATTCCCCATAGCATGTGGCTACCTTCATTTCAAAGGTTTGTTTGTTTGCTTAAGACAGGGCATCACTATGGTACCTCAGGCTATCCTGGAACTCACTAAGTAGATCAGATTCACCTCAAACTCACAGAAATCCACCTGCCTTGAACTCCCAAACATTGAGATTAAAGGTGTGCGCTACCATGCTTGGGTGTTTTTTTAATGGTGTGTGTGTGTGTGTGTGTGTGTATGTGTGTGTGTGTATGTGTGTGTAGTACTAGGTGATGGTGAACTCCTCATGTGGGAACTGAACTTGGATCCTCATTTAGTGCAGCAAGTGCTCTTAATAGCTTGAGCCATCTCTCTAGCCCCTTACATTAATTTTTAATTTCAGTCTTTTTGTTTATTTTTGGTAGTGCGGGAGAACCCAGGGACTCCTATATTCTGAGGGCATGCCTACCACTGAGCTGAAGCCCTAACTCTGACAGGTATTCGGGTTTTTGAAGCAGAATCTCTCTGCAGTTCTAAGACTCCCAGGCCATAGGATTATAGGCATAAATTATAAAATGTTAAATTATAATCTGTGTGCTATTCATGTGTGTGTGTGTGTGTTAGTTACTAGGGGGTGAACTGGGCCATTATAATTTTTAAGTTAATTTGCTTAACATTTGTCATCTGGATTAAAGTGTGAGCTCAGTGAACACTAGATTCTGGAGTATAATCTTCATTTACCTGTGCATTCACAGCTCTTAGTAACCGCTTGGCACGTAGAGAGAGGTCAGAAACTATCTGTGAATACTTTTGAATCTTTTGAAAAGATTTCTTGATAAAAATAAAGCAGTAAAATAAAAGCAAGTTTTCTTAAATCACTACATTCTTATGCTTTAGAAGATATGACTGTTTTTATAAGCTTTCTTCAACTCTTAGAAGTGGTAAGAATTCAAGTGTGTATCATTAATAGGTGTTTGAATTTTTATCAGTTTTGTAATTTGTTGAAGTATATTATTGGTCTTGCTTGCAATGTAGCCCAGCTGGTGGAGTTACTTGCCCGGCATGCTTGACGTCATGAGCTCAGGCACAAGTATCACAAAAGAAGGGGCTGGAGAGATGATGTGTCGTCAGTGAGGGGCTGGAGAGATAGTGTGTCCTCAGTGAGGGGCTGGAGAGATGATGTGTCAGTGAGGGGCTGGAGAGATGATGTGTCGTCAGTGAGGGGCTGGAGAGATGGTGTGTCGTTAGTGAGGGGCTGGAGAGATGATGTGTCAATGTGAGGGGCTGGAGAGATGGTGTGTCGTCAGTGAGGGGCTGGAGAGATGATGTGTCAGTGAGGGGCTGGAGAGATGATGTGTCGTTAGTGAGGGGCTGGAGAGATGGTGTGTCGTCAGTGAGGGGCTGGAGAGATGGTGTGTCGTTAGTGAGGGGCTGGAGAGATGGTGTGTCCTCAGTGAGGGGCTGGAGAGATGATGTGTCAGTGAGGGGCTGGAGAGATGATGTGTCGTCAGTGAGGGGCTGGAGAGATGGTGTGTCGTTAGTGAGGGGCTGGAGAGATGATGTGTCGTCAGTGAGGGGCTGGAGAGATGGTGTGTCGTCAGTGAGGGGCTGGAGAGATGGTGTGTGATTAAGGACACTGGCTTCTCTTGCAGAGGTCCCAGACTCAGTTACCTGCCTCACATGGCAGTTCTCAACCAACCATAATTCCAGTTCCAGGGCATCTGGTGCAGTCTCCTGGCCTCCACAGACCCCAGGCAAACATGTCTTTATGCATACAGCTCATGTACATAAGTGCAGGCAAAACACATATATGTATGAATAAATCACTGTTTTTAATTTCTAAAAACTGTAGCAGGGAAAAAAAGCCAGGCTGTGGTGGCAATGCCTTTGATCCCAGTGCTCAGCAGGCAGAGGCAGAGGCGGATGAAACTATGAGTTTGAGGTGGCCTGGTCTACAGAGTGAGTTTCAGGAGAGCCTATACAGGGTTTCTAACACAGAGAAACCCTGCCTCAAACAACAAAACAGACCAAACAAACAAACAAAAAAGTAAGTAAGCAAGCAGCAGGGAAGAATTGAGGAATTCTGTAAAAACAGTTTGTTTCTTGACCTTGTGCAAATGCCTCCTGTGCAGCTGCTGGAATAGGTTAGGCCTTGAGCAGAGTAGCCTTTTGCACACGGTTTCTGTTAGGGCTAGCTTAACTTGAAGCAGTGGCTATGCAAGGATGTAGGAGACATCTTTTGTTAAAATGATAGTGTGAGATTTCCTGCACATTTTACTAGGCTCTGTGGAATAAAGTCTTTTATTATTGTATGGAAAAGTTCACCTACATATAATATACATGTATGACAGATGCCGAGAAGTCCACATGCATATAGCATACATGTATGACAGATGCTGAGACGGCCACATGCGTACAGTGTATATGTATGATGAGTCTGTTTTAGGGAGATTGGGAGATGGGCAGGAGGAGTATGATTGTCTAGGTTTATCTTTTGTTTGTTTCTTTTCTTTTACTTTTTCTGAGACAGGGTTTCTCTGTGTAGCCCTGGCTGTCCTGGAACACACTCTGTAGACTAGGCTGGCCTTGAACTCAGAAATCTACCTGCCTCTGCCTCCCGAGTGCTGGGATTAAAGGCATGTGCCACCACTGCCCGGCTTTTTTGTTTGTTTGTTTGTTTCTAGGTTTACCTTTTGACTAATTAAGCCAAACCTTGGGAGCACACTGTGAGTCTCTCTGTGTTGCTCCAGCTCTTTGTTTGCTGGCTTATTTTTGGTTTGCTTTTGGTTTTGAGACAGTCTTACAGTGTAGCACAGACTGGCTGTGGCCTCCCGACTCCCTGTCCCAGCTTCCTGAGCCAGGGGTATAGTTGTGTATACCCGTCAGCCCCAGCGGTCCTTTAACAGCCTCCAGGAAGTGTTTGTGTGTAGGAACAGTCTGCATATAAACAACCAACCTTACTTATTAGCTCCTGCAGAAGCATAGCTTGGGAAAGTGTACGGATTGCATTCGACGTCTTTGTAGTGACATTGGGATATTGGTAATATGAATGCCGATTTATAAATAGGAACTGTTATGACAGCCTAACAGACAGAAGTCCCATTCAGTGTCTCTCTGTAGTTATTAAAACACTACTTTTCTTATGATGGGCTGTCTGGCTTTCAGTCTGTCCCTCTTTGCTGAGCCCCTACCAGCTTAAGTTTAAGAGTTAATTTGTCCTAAGTTTTCGTGAAAGCAAACTTATTTCCGAGCTTTCTACCCATTGCTTTGTCATTTTCATGGCAGCCTTATATTAGGGATGACTGGTTACGATTCAGAAACTTGTGAAGTATCAAATGAGGGAGGTGAGCTCTGCTCAGCGTCCGTCCTCTGCTGCAGCTTCTCATCAAAGAACCTGGCTGCTGACGTCTCTCCAAGGTCTCAGGCAGGTTTCCTCACACAGTGGTTTGTTACTGAGACTTTTCCATCTGACTCAGTTAATCATGTGCTCAGTAAATTCATATGTATAAAGGCATGTGGCCAGATGTGATTTTTCAAAAGCCATGATCTTTAGGTGTGAACAGGTCCAGAATAAACATCACCGCACTCATGTAACTTGATCTTCAAGTTATATCACATTTTGAACTTGATAATTTAAAAAAAAGAACAAAGGGGCGATATCTCATTAAATGTGCTCTCTCATTCACAGGTTTTTGGAAATGCTCCACCAAATACAATGACAGAAAAATTTTCTGACCTTCTGCAGTTCACAACACAAGTCTCCCGACTAATGGTGACAGAGATCCGGAGGAGAGCTTCAAACAAATCCACAGGTACTTACAGAAGCAGGCTGAGCGGAGCGCAGGCTGTTGAAATTCAGTAGGAGGGAGCCGGCCAGTCTGCGGTCTGCTCACCCTCATTCCCCCCTTCATTCTTTCATACTTTCTGTACTTTGATCTAAATGAGCTTTTGCTGTCCACAGAAGTGACGGTGTTTGCACTCCTGTCTTTACTGAGCTCCTTCCTCTAGGACAGTCTTTACCTCAGTTTCTCTCACTGCCAGCCTGGATTAAGTCGTACTTCCTTGGTGGAATGTTCTTGACTGATGCTTTTGTTTCTCAGCTTCATGAATGTGGTATGTGTGGTGAGTGTGTGTATGTGTGTGGAGTGTGTGTACATGCATGTCTGTGGTGTGTATGTTTGTGTGTGTGTGTATGTATGTGTGGTATGTGTGTGTGAGTGTGTGTGTGAGTGTGTGTATGTGAGTCTGTGTGTGGGGTGTCTATGTGTGTGTGTGTGTGTGTGTGTCTGTGTTTGTGTGGGGTGTGTATGTGTGTGTGAGAGTGTGTGTATGTGTGTGTGTTGTGTATGTGTGTGTGAGTTTGTGTTTGTGTGGAGTGTGTGTGGGGTGTGTGTGTGTGTGTGTGTGTGTGTGTGTGTGTTTTCCACACCGTAAGCAACTTAAGGGTTGTTCTGTTTAGTTGTTTTTAGCTTGACTATAGCTACAGTCACTAGTGAAAAGGGAAGCTCAGGTGAGAGCAACGTCCTCACTCGATTGGCCTGTGAGGCGTTTTCTTGATTAAAGATTGATGTGGAAGGGCTCAGCTCACTGAGTGGAGGGCAGGCTGTTCTCTAAAAGGCAATGCCACCCTGGACCCATGGTCTTTGATGGTATAGGAAAGCAGGCTGAGCAAGCCAGTAAAGGTCATTCCTCCGTGGCTTTTGTTTCCATTCCCGGCCTTGAGTTCCTCCGACTTCGCCTGCGTGATGGACTCTAGCCCAGAAGCGTAAGATCAAATGAACTCTCTCCTCTACAAGTTGCCTGTGGTCATGTGTCTAATCCCAGCCACGGGCACCCTGAGTCAGGGGTTAGGCCAGCAAGGCCATTCTGCAGGAGCCCGGTGAGGCAGGCGTCTAGGACAATCTTGTAGCGAGGATTGGATCATTCCTCCTTTTGACAAAAAGTCCCAATTGTGGCTGGAACCTGGTACTGTGAGGTCAGAATAAGGTTGTCTTGTTGAGCCATTTTGTTGGTGATTTCTCTCTTAGTGAAAGAAAGATTTCCCAGAGAATTATTCAGACTCTGCTTGAAGACATATCTGACTTGGGAGTTGAAAGCCAACAGGAGGACAGGAGGAAGCTTGCGTACTTTCGGTATTTAGTTTGTTCTTGTGTACTGGTGATTTTCTGCTTCACAGAAAGCTTCCTTCTCTCCCTGAACTCAGCTGGGAGAGAGAAAGCTAGCCAGCCCTCAGGACTTTTCTAATGTGTTTACTCATCTCGTTGTGAACCCTCGGGACCAGATCTCAGCCTGCTTTCTTCCCAGATGTCCCATCTGTGTGTCGTTTCACACAGGGCATGGCAGCTCAGACCAGAGCAGTGGTTTCGGGCTATTCATCGTAGCCCAAGCCCATTATGGAGCCCGTGGATAATTAGAATGTCTTTAATTGAGGATTAATTCCGTTCATGTGAAGCGATATAATACATGATTTGAAACTGAGGTGGCTTTGATTACATTAGTACCTGAGAAGCGGCTAACGGAAGGGGCGGCTAAAGTGTCTGACCCCCCCTCCTGCAGCCAAGGTGAGACAGAATCCTGTCCTAGCACAGAGAACAAAGATGTGCGCTGTGAGATCTGTGTGGCTCGGGGCAGCTGGGAGGAAGGGAGGTGTCTCTCTGAGGTTAGCTCTGCTCGTTGCATTTTCTAATCTCAGAAAATTTATTTCCCTGGCTTTTCTGTCTCATTGTTGATATCCTTTCACTCTGAGCTGTCTGTGAGAAGATGTGCTGCTGACTTCACATTTGTTTTCTTTGCTCCCTCGAAGATATTATATGCATAAGACAATATTTTTGGTGAGATGACAAATGTCTTAAATAGAGAGTGTGTTTCATTCTTAATTACAGTAATAGTTATGCAGATAGTTTATTTTGAAGTATTTATATCCCTCCCCCACTCCTGGGACATAGCAAGAATAATACAGAAATGCAATACAAGAACGCAACAATCTCAGGATGCCCCTCATTTACAGTCCCCATTGCTGGCGTCTGACCATTAAGGGGTTTTAAGGTATATAGTTATCATACTTTGTATACTTATATTATATTTAGCTTTAACATTTTAATGTTTATTTATATGTCCTAAGAGTTTACTGTGAATAATGTGTCATAGATGGCATTGCTACATGTAGAGGCCCTAGTTAAACCCAGTAGTGCAGTCCCCACTGTCACCATGCCAGGGATAGAGAGGCTGGGAGATGATGACCCAGTCCTCTAGCAACAGGGTTAGAGACTTGTTGCAGATCCCCAGTTACACATCCTTTTCTTTCCAACCTGAAAAACAGTGTGCTTTGCTGTGCTCCCAAGGAGTTCAGAGCCACAACACCATCAGGTAATTCCGTCCCCAAGGAGTGCACATGTGACACATAAAAAGAAGCAAGTACAGAGGTTGTGGAAATCTGTAACTTTGCAGATCTCTTTTTCTTTTCCTATTTATTTATTTATTTTTGTTTTTTTATGTTGATTTTTTTTTTTGTGAGAGAGCCAAGGCTATTTAGGGCTTGGTTTTTTTCTTTAATCCATTAGTAAAAGGAAGGCAGTAATACTACTAATTCGACTTATACTGTCATCCTGAAGCATAATTGGAATGAACTGCTTGTGCTTCAGGGTACTTCACCAAGGGAGGGAGGCAGTGGACTTCACCAGTTGCTCTAAATTTGTCTTCTGGAACTCACTTGTAGTTCGTGTATTGCTGGAACATACATCTGTCTCAAGTTTGTATATGTTCTTTGCCTAGTTGACCTAATTCGAGCTCTACTATCTCTCTGTTTGTTTGTTTGTTTGTTTTCGGTTTTTCTAGACAGGGTTTCTCTGAATAGCCCTGGCTGTCCTGGTCTCACTCTGTAGACCAGGCTGGCCCTGAACTCAGAAATCTGCCTGTCTCTGCCTCCCAAGTGCTGGGATTAAAGGCATGCACCACCACTGCCCTGCTTGGGTTTTTTGTCTTCTGTTTCCTTATATGCAGTGGGAAACCTGAGACTTATACCACTTGTTGTAACTCCACAGTTAATGTGTCATTTCACTAATGCTAAAAGTCATCATTCAGCCTAGATTTGTTAATGTCACTGAAGTTAAAAGACAGACACAATGTTTGTGGCTAGATGTAAGAGGTTTGGTTTTCCACTAAGCTACATCCTCTGCCTGGACAAAAAGTCTTAAAGATGTAAATGAAGTTTATGTTTACGTGGCCTGCTTCCTTGTTTAAATAAAAAGTGGGGGACCTCTTTGATTGTGAATGACAAGATTGAAATCGGCGGGTTAAAGTGAAAGGTTTTCCTGTTACATTTGTTGTGAGGATATTTCTTGTTGCTGCTTAAGATTATTGTCTTTAGTCACCCGTGTGGGTGGATGTGTTTGTGCATGTCATTGTAGATGCCTTTGGAGACCAGGAAAGGTATTTAACCCCAGGAACTCCAGTCACAAGTAGTTGTGAGCCCTCCCGTGTGGGTGCTGGAAATTGAGCTCAAGTCTTGTATGAATGGTATATATTATATAATCAACTCCCAGGCTCTCTCTCTGGCCTTATAACTTATCTTACCAGGGCCGTTTGGATTCTTCCATGTCATCCAGCCACGAAGTCGTCTAGACCTTCAGATATGTGATCCAGAGCCTGGCGCCACTTGCACCATACTGCTTGTGTAACTTAGGTCGTTCCTACCTGCTCCAAAAGAATTGTTCAACAAAGGTGTTCAAGAGACACAGTGAAGGACTATACTGACTTGGTTCTTTTTGGCTTATTTTCACTTTTTTGTTTATTTGGCATTCCCACAGAGCACGAGTAGTGTTACCTTCATAATGCCTGTCTCCTTGCCCCATAGCCCTCTTAAGTCATGAAGAGTCTCTTAATGTTCACTGTCAGACAGAATATATAAAAAACACATCCTTGTCAGGCATGGCCATTGGGGTTGAAGCAGAGATCAGGTGAGCAAGGCTCGTCCAAGCTACATGAGAACCTGTCTCAAAGCTAAGACAGGTAAGAGTCTGACGAAGTAAGTTCAGTCAATGGTTGTAGGAGAGAGCCAGCTCCCAGAATAGTCTTCTAACTTCTGAGCTCATGCTTTGTAAAGCCTTGCACACGTGTACACACACACACACACACACACACACACACACACAACATAATCATAATAATGGTAATAATAAAAATAAAAAATAAAACAAATAAAAAATGGCTCATCCCTTTCAAATATAAATGCTTATTATTGTATAGATAAATATAATAAGCCCAGAGTACTAATGGTTTAAAATCAGAAGTACATCTTTGATGTTTTGGTTGGAACACCTCGTGTTAGTACTGACAGTCTTTTGAATAGCAGCGAAAAAACACATTTTGCCATTTTGTTTTGAAGTTAATAGTGTTCATTCCAAATGTATTCAAAACTTGTGCGTGTCTATGGCCTTTGGCTCTCTACGCCAGGAAAATGGCTGTGCTCTGGCTTGTAAAGTTGATTTAGTTCTTTAAAAATCATTTTTTCTCCTTTGTGAGTAATACTGGGGACACTGACCAGTGTTGTTGTTAGGTAGTGTGTCAGCATGGTAAACTAGACACAGTCAGTCTTGAGAGGTATAAGGCAGATTCTAAAGATGTTGTGTTATGAAGTTGCAGACCCACAGTTGAAAATAGCAGTTGCCCAGTTATAAGGAGTGCATGTAGTCTGCTTTGGGCAGGAGTGTCAGCTACCTGGGGACTTGTCTACCTTGCATCTGTTGAATTCCTCTGAGGGGAAGAGCCATATGGTTTCTGACCTGAGTCAGTGGCTTCTTTGTTGCCTTGCAAGAAATAGTTTCATTTCCATTTTACAACATTTTTCAAGCTACAGTTGCTGAAGTGGGTTGCTGAACAGTCTTCCCTTTTCTTTTCTGTATGAGATTGTCTCAGATTTGTGAGATGCAAGCTCTTCTCTCCTTCCTTAATGTTGAGGAATGCCAGCTGCCCACAGTGAGTTGGAACTGAGTGACACTCTGGAACATCTTTCCTATGTTCTGGTCAGGCTGCCTGTTGGCAGACTTGCTGAGCACACTCTTAGTGGCAATGCTGTGTTCAGTCAATGACCAGGACCACAGGTTATCAAGGCTTAGTGAGGAATCTGTGCCTGTGATGAGTGTGCTCTTGAGAAGGGCTGCAGAGGGTAAGTTCATGAGCACAGGAATAGAGTCACCGCATCACCTGAACTTCTCAGGGATTGGGTTTCTCTTGGCTACTCTGGTTTTGTTTTTTAGTTCATGAATGAATGTGTGAGTGTTCATACATGTGTGTGCGCGCACACATATACACACACGTTGAGACCAGAGGCTAATCTGGGGGTTGTTGTCTGGGTATTGCTCACATTTTATTATTTTATTTTATTTTGAGCCCAGGAATCTGCTGTCTCCACTTCTCAAAAACCCAGCTTTTATTCTTTTTAATTCTTTGACAGTCTTTTACTTGTACATAACGAGTTTTTTTTTCCTTTTTTTATTGGCTATTTTCTGTAGTTACATTTCAAATGTTATCCTGTTTCCCATCCCTCCCCTTCCCATCCCTTCCCCCCCCTTCTATGAAGGTGTTCACCCACCCACCCACCCACCCACTCCCACCTTCCACTCTAGCATTCCCCTACACTAGGGCATTCAGCCTGCACAGGGCCAAGATGTTCAACAAGGCTATCCTCTGCTACATATGCAGCTGGAGCCATGAGTCCCACCATGCATATTCTTTGGTTGGTGGTTTAGTCCCTAGGAGCTCTGAGGGTACTAGTTAGTTCATATTGTTGTTCCTCCTAAGGGGCTACAAACCCTTCAGCTCCTTGGGTCCTTTCTTTAGCTCCTTCATTGGGGACCCTGTGCTCAGTTCAGTGGATGGCTGCAAGCATCCACCTCTGTATTTGTCAGGTTCTGGCAGAACCTCTCAGGAGACAGCTATATCAGGCTCCTATCAGCAAGCACTTCTTGGCATCCATAATAATGTCCGGGTTTGGTGACTGTATATGGGATGGATCCCCAGCTGGGGCAGTCTCTAATGGCCTTTCCTTCAGTCTCTCCTCCATTCTTTGTCCCTGTATTTCCTTTAGGAACCCTTCTAGGTTAAGAATGTGGAGATGAGTGGGTGTTTTAATCACTTCCCA
>JADRCD010232904.1:0-39058 GCA_019843815.1 Montemys delectorum
GGTGGCGGCTGCGCACACCTTTAATCTCAGCACTTGGGAGGCAGGCAGAGGCAGGTGGATTTCTGAGTTCGAGGCCAGCCTGAGCTACAGAATGAGTTCCAGGACAGCCAGGGTTATACAGAGAAACCCTGTCTCAAAAAACCAAAAACAAAACAAAGCAGTTCCCCAAAGCAGGCAAGAATCTAAAGTGAATTGCTTTAGATTTTTAAAAGGCTTCTAGCTAGTAGTGCCTTTAATCCTATCCCGGTACTTGATGTACCATGGGGAAATTAGAAACAGCCTGGGCAACATATCTCCCTGCAAAAAGGGATGGGACTCTGAAAAGTTACATATTCTGTTGGTAGCACACACACATACACACACATACACACATATTTACATATATATAATTATTATTATAGATTATATATTTTATTCTAAATGTTATTTTTCTCTTTATTGAATCATACTGTTTCTTCAGAAAAAAATAAATTCTGAGGTGGGAAAATTCTACATTGTGAAAAAACTGAACAGAATAGGCTTGAAAACAAGTTGATAGCCAGTGCTAGTTCAGAGGAGAGAATTAGAAGGAGTTCAAAGCTAGCTTGTGTAACAGTGTCTGTAATGGTGATTATTATTGCCACTTAAATACAGCAGTGGTAGAATGGAAGCTTCTACCCCCATTACTCTTTGGGAATCTTTCTTCTGGACAAAAGGTAAATCAGAAGGATATTTGAAAGATGTCATGTCCCTTAATTTTTATTCATTTTCGTTAATAAAGGGAAGAGTGGTTTTGTGTTTAATAACTGCTCTTCAGTCTACTAAAATCATTCCAGGATCTGACAGTTTTGTTTTACATTTTATAGCTGCAGCTTATCTTCTGGTGTCCCTTATACCAAGCAATTCATTCCGCCAGATGTTCCGGTCAACAAGGTCTTTGCACATCCCAACCCGTGACCTTCCACTCAGTCCAGATACAACAGTAGTCCTGCATCAGGTCTACAACGTGCTCCTTGGTTTACTCTCAAGAGCCAAACTTTATGTTGATGCTGCTGTTCATGGCACTACAAAGCTAGTGCCCTATCTTAGCTTTATGACTTACTGTTTAATTTCCAAAACTGAGAAGCTGATGTTTTCCACATATTTCATGGATTTGTGGAACCTTTTCCAGCCTAAACTTTCTGAGCCAGCAATAGCTACAAATCACAATAAACAGGCTTTGCTTTCATTTTGGTACAATGTGTGTGCTGACTGTCCAGAGAATATCCGCCTTATTGTTCAAAACCCAGTGGTAACCAAGAACATTGCCTTCAATTACATCCTTGCTGACCATGATGATCAGGATGTGGTGCTTTTTAACCGTGGGATGCTGCCTGCCTACTATGGCATTCTGAGGCTCTGCTGTGAGCAATCACCTGCATTTACTCGACAGCTAGCTTCTCATCAGAACATCCAGTGGGCCTTTAAGAATCTTACACCACATGCCAGCCAATACCCTGGAGTAAGTACAGTTTATACTTTTAATAATATCTGTTTCCTGTATTTGGTTAGCAATACATTTTCTTTCATTTAAGAAATGACAAAATATAGACGTCTATTTTTAATCATTCACCTGTTTAGTCTTTCAGTGCTGGGAATTGAACCCAGGCTCATGTTCATGCTAGACATGTGCTTGGCAACTGAGTTACATTTGCCCCTCCCAACCTTCTTTTTATTTTTTCTAAAAAATTTTCTTGGGGCTGGAGAGATGTCCCAGCAGTTAAGAGCACCTACTGCTCTTCCAGAGGTCTTGAGTTCAATTCCCAGCAACTACATGATGGCTCACAACCATCTGTAATGGGATCAGATGCCCTCTTCTGGTATGTCTGAAGAGAGCAATGGTGTACTTGTATATGTAAGTAATTCCTTTAAAAAACAAAAACAAAAAACTTTTCTTTAAAATTTTATGTGTATGGGTGTTTTGTCTGTGCAACACATGTAATCCTGATGTCCACTGAGGCCAGAGAGGGGCAGAATTTCCTGGTATTGTAGTTGCAGATGATCACAAGCTGCCATGGGGATGCAGGGAATCAAACCTAGTACCATCTCTCCAGACCCATCTCAACCGTTTATAAGGATTTAAAATGTTTGCTTTCTTAATCCATTATGTAATCTACAAAATAAGTGATTATATTTTCTTATGCTGATGTTAAAATTTTGTTACCAGTGGCACATACCATATATTGTTTTCTTGTTTTAACTTTCGTTTAGCAATGCTGGGGAACAGACCCAGGACCCTGGCCATGCTAAGCAAATACTGCTAACCCAAATTCATGTTCTGTAAATGCATCTTTAATGTATACCTACTCAAAACATCAGGACAGCTTTTTGGAGTACTATTTTATAATTGTGGGGGGGCTAGAAACATGGCTTCCCAGTAACCCCAGATCCAGGGGATCTTATCTGATACTATTGCCCTCCACGGGAACTCCCAAACACATGCATAAAGATAAACATAATAAAACATAACATAATAAAACATAATTTAAAAGTGTTAAATAACTGGGCAGTGGCGGCGCACACCTTTAATCCCAGCACTTGGGAGGCAGAGGCAGGCAGATTTCTGAGTTCAAGGCCAGCCTGGTCTACAGAGTGAGTTCTGGGACAGTCAGGGCTACTCAGAGAAACCCTGTCTCGAAAAACAACAACAACAAAAAAGTGTTAATTATATTTGTTATCAAGGTCTGCATATTTTGCTAAGGTATAGGCTGCACAGTATTTTATAGATGTGTTCCATAGTGTTATTTCTCCTCCCTATCTGAGATGTATGATACATTAGCTTACATACGCATACAATTCCAATCTGATCTCACAATATTTGTAAGTTTTGCATTACGTTTCCCTGTATGCAATATTATAATTCCTGGTTTGCATTTGCTACATCCCACTTTTGTTTCTTCCTGTTAAATTGTCCGTTATTAGCTTAAACTGTTCTTGTTGGCTATGTTGTACATTTAGAATTTCTTACCCAAAAAGAATAGCATAATTTCCAATTCAGAAAATTAGAGTGCTTGTAATATAAGAAACAAAATATGTTCAGTCTTTCATTACCAGAAATTTCAAAGGTAAGGCTGGAAAATAAAGGATTAGAGTGTCTGTCATAAGCTGAAAGGACCATGTTAGTATTTATTTTTAGTTTGCCTCCATCACAGTTCACATAAATGACATTTAACTTAGTTACTGTTGAGTTACTTAAGCCAGGTAAGAGTTGCCTGTCTCCATGAGCTGGATCTTTGCTCTTGACATTGGTCAGATGTAGAGGGGATTTTCCTTCTTTTCTTTTTCTTTTTCTTATTCTTTCTTTCTTCCTTTCTTTCTGGTAGAACATAACTATTAGGAATCTTCATGAAAATTGTGTTGTAAAGTTTTAAAGCTATATATTTTAATTCATTAATAACTATGTTAACGCTCAACTGTTACCTCATTTATATAAGTAAATTAATTTATAAAACCACAACTAGGAATTCTATTAAATAATATTTCCTATGTTTTATCACTAAACATTAATTTAGAATAATGTTCTAAATGTTGGTATGTCTCAGAAACATAATTCATAATTGTCTTAATTCAAGCTTCATTTAAGTGTTCCTTAAGACAAAGTGAGTGAGATGCTTTCAAGGGTAAAGCCATTTGCCCAAATTGACAAATGACCTGGGGATCCACATAGTGGAAGGAAAGAAGCAACTTCTGAAAGCTGTCCTTTGACCTCCATACACTTGCACCCTGTTTCCTCTTCCCCAATAAAAATGTTTTTAAAACAAACTAATGGTTTCTCATTTATTAAAGGATGGGAACAGAGAATAACTATAGCCGTCACTAGATGCACCTTTGAATTTAAAATGCTAGTATTTTAAACAGCATTAAGACTTTTACCTATTTAGAATCTTGGTGAATTTTAATTTTAGTGATCAAACAGACATGCTGAGCATGGGGCTTACAAGCCACATACAGCTTGCATTCACTCCAGGGTAGTCTTGAGTACTGCCCAGTACAAAATCATGAACAAGTTTAAAATATAATGTTTTTATTTGGTTAACTTGATTACATGGCTCTGGGATAAGAGCCTTATTGATGACAATATTATGCAATAATATTAAAGGTTAGACACGTGGTATATATTCAAATTTAAGATTACCAACTTTATGATCACTGGTTTCTGTAGTAGTGAGATTAATTTATGATTTTAATAGTTGGCTAATGAATTTGAGTAGTTGGTTAATGAATATTCACTTAGAAATGGGGAACAGACATTCTAAGATGTTAAAAGGTTAAAAGATCACCATTTTACATATTTGCCTCTTTTAGGCTGTGGAAGAACTGTTTAACTTGATGCAGCTATTTATAGCTCAAAGGCCAGACATGCGAGAAGAAGAATTAGAAGATATTAAACAGTTTAAGAAAACAACCATAAGCTGTTACTTACGTTGCTTAGATGGCCGCTCTTGTTGGACTACTTTAATAAGGTGAAAAAGATACTCTTTGACCCCCTTTTTTGGTTGGTTTTCCAAGTAAGAACATGAAATCTTTCCTTTTGACACTAAAGGAGAAATAATTTATATTATCTATAACTAAAAGTTTGTTCTTTTAAAAATTTTATTATTTTAAATAATCTTATGTAGCCTTTTTGTTGGCCTTTTACTCTGCACTATGTAGCTAAGGATGACCTTAAACTTCAGATCCTTGCACCCCCACATGCTGTGTTCTGGCGTGCCGCTGTGCCATATTTATGTAGTGCTGGGATCAAAGCTGAAGTTTGAAGGTCCTATCTCTGGCAGTTGAATCAGACTCATATTTGGGTCTAGAGACCTTGGGAAATAGCTTTTGCATCTTAAGATGGGTCTGATTTTTAATATCTCTTCCATTTTTCTCAGATCTCTTTGGCTTCATAGGAATTAGCAAAAATATTAGAACCATCTATGCAATAAATTGTTCCTAGCTGTAGAACTAACCAAAGGATTTAGACAATATCTGCTGCAAATTACATTTTCCTTTCTTTACCTATGGAAATTAAATTTTGCCCAACATGTTGTAGTGCTGAGAGGACATAGAAGAATGGAGGGCTAAGGAAGTCCCTTCAGTGGGGACAGTTTTGCCTGTGACTTCATTATAATACTAAACTAATGAACCCAAGAAAAATAGATTATCTCTTCCAGAAAGCTTTTGTATTTGAATCTTCAATGGTTCACAGAATGAAATAAGCACTTTTGCCAAGTCCATTTAAAGGAGCTTTCGTAAATGCTTGGCATTCGGTTCAATAAGGTTGTTTGCAGCTTTTTCTATTTTAAGTTCTCGAGTTTTGTTGCTTGTTAAGTAAAGACAGGAAGCATCCAGTGGAAGCGAAAGGGTCTGCAGTTCTTGCTTTACTACCTAGCAGAATGACCTCTGAGCATAGCGGTGACTCACAGTGTAGTCATGGCTTATTTTTAAGGTTTTCAGGTTTGTTCATGTGTCTCTCCCATACCCCCTTCATGTTACCCTTTCCTCCCAAAAGTGATAAATGCTTTTAGAATACAGTATAATTTACAGTTATACAGAACTTAACCCAGACTACTTGGAAATAGAAATGTTTGTGTTTTCAGAGGATCTTTTAAACTTTGGCAACTTTATTAGCTGTGTATCATCTGGAAATGAGTGCCAACTTGCTGGGTCAATAATCTTGAAATTTCAGAGTGTTTTAGATTTCAGATTTGGGTTATTCATTCTACCCTGTATTACTAAGAAATAGTGTACATGCCACATTGGGAAGTCAATGCAGGAAGACTGCCACAAAACAGAGGCTACATAATAAAATTTCTCAAAAATTAAAAAACAGCAGATGTAGCCAGTTTATTTTATATGGGTAGGAAAGCCAGAAGCTTAAGCCAGTTAGACTTATGTGTCTTTGTCAACACCAGACTGTTCTGTTCTATTCAAACTGAACTTTCTCTCTTCTAGTGCCTTCAGAATACTATTAGAATCTGATGAAGACAGACTTCTTGTAGTATTTAATCGAGGGTTAATCCTGATGACTGAGGTAAATACTAATTGCCTTTTACTGTGAATGTACCTCATTTCCAAGAGTTCCTACTATATGTATATAAAAGAACTGTCTCTAGAATTTTAGTTAGATAGGTTAGTCCTCACTTTATATTTAGGTTTATTTTACTAGTTTTATTTATTTTACTTAGTAAATAAAAATGAAATTCATGTGTTTTGTAATCAAGAATAAATGTTATTTCCCAGGAGTTTATTTGATGGAATAAACCTGCAGTTAATTCTTCCCATGATTCTTAGTTCACAAGGGTGAGATGGCTTAAACCTACCAGAAGTACATTGTCTTGTGTTGAAGATCAAATTGAATACTCAGCACTACATGATTTTAAGATTTATTGGTTTTTTTTTTTTAAGTTAATGATATTATAGAGTAGGAAAAGAATAAGAAACTACACTTTGAAGAATTTGGACTTTCGTAATGGATCATGGGGAACATCCAAATAAATTACTTCTGAGCCTGAAGGCAAGGAATGTTTGGCTCTGATTGAAATGTCTACTCTTTGCTAAGTACTTCACTAGACAAAAGAATGTAGGAATTAATAAAATATATAATTCCTGGTCTGCCAGTTTACAGGTTAAATAGTGAAATAATTGGATTTTTTTAAAAATATGACTAAATTATCTTTTTACACTAAAATGTTTATACAAAATACAGCTCTGAAGGTAAAGGACCTTTAAAATAAAGGTCCCAGCACCCATATAAAACCAAGCAGCATGCCCCTTACCCTAGCACGGAAGCTGGAGAAAAGAAGATCCTTGGAGTTTGCTCTTTAGCCAGTCTAGCTGAACATGCAAGCTCCAGGGTCTGTGAGAGACTCTATCCAAAACAACAAAAATAAACAGCCAGCCAAACAAACGAGCAAACAGGAAAACAGAACAAAAAGAAAGAAACCAAGCAAGCAAGTAGCTAAGTGCAGGGCTACGGGGTGTCTCAGTTGGTAAAGGTACTTTCCACAAGCCACTAAGGACAGTGGTAGGAGGAGAGCCCTTTTCTGCAAATTGTCCTGGTCCCTTCCTAGGTGTGCGTGGGCGTGTACACACACACACACACACACACACACACACACACTTTCCATACTTACACCACACATACAGAATAGCTAACTGGAGAAACCTAACTCAGAAAACAAGTAACATTTGCTTGGTGTACATATTTACACATGTATAATCTGAGTCTGAAAATGCCTTTTACAAGATAAGAATTTCATTTTTGTTTAAAGTAAAAATGAAATTAAAGGTTTTTAAATTTTTATTTCCTAAATCACTTGTAGTCTTTCAACACACTGCACATGATGTATCACGAAGCTACAGCATGCCATGTGACTGGAGACTTAGTAGAACTTCTGTCCATATTCCTTTCGGTTTTGAAGTCTACACGCCCATATCTTCAGAGAAAAGGTTTGGTCATGTGTACTTTTGATTTTTTTATCCATTTTGTTGCCTTTTAAGAACATGTTTTTCAAATGAGAGACCTCAGAAAAGTTGACTTTCTAGTTCCTGAGCTAGTTAGTATTGTACAATGTTTATCATAATCTTATAATGTAAAGAGGGAATGGAATGGTCTTATATATTTTATTTATACCTACTTAAAAACAGTAGGCAAGCGTAGTATAAGAATCAAGATTTAGGAGATTGGAAAAGCTCCCATACACAACAATAAGTTGGATTTTTTTTTTTTTTAAACTTCATGGCTCAAAATACGTCATTTTTAGTGTCAGTAGAAATAAATGTAAAAATATTTATTACTATCCCTGTCTGTAAACACTGAACTTAGTGGTTCTAGAAAGTGCAATGTATTACTGCCTTACACACTACCTGCAATCTTGGTAATATGAAAAGCTGAGACAGAAAATCCCTAGAGATTCGGAATTAAAGACAAACCTGGGGAAGATCACATTACCTCATCTTAACAAAATGGAATATAATTGTCACAAAACCAAGTTCTTTAGGAAGTCTAGCAGGTTTCATGTCATTGGCGTGGATTAATGTGGGTACATAAAGGTGCTTTCCAGCCAGTCCTGATGAGTTAAGTCTGTTTTCTGAAACCCACAGAAAGGTGGGAGGAAAGACCCAGTTCCATAGATTGTCCTGTGACTTTTACACATGCACCGTGGCATGTGTTGTCCAATCCTCTTCCACCTTCACCATGCACACACACAAATAATAATAATTTTGTATAATAGAAAAGATGTAACATGTTTAGCACACACCTACAATCTGCACCCTCAGGAGGGTGACCCAAGAGAACTGAAAATTCCAGGTCAGCCTGGGTTATATATAGCAAGACCCGTCTCTTCTTCTTGCCCCATCCCTACACTGCTCCTGCCAAGAAGAGCAGGTTTAATGTAGTAATCTAATAATCTCATGAAATTAATCACTTAGCTCTCACCAAAACATGTATTTTATGTAATTAGTTTGAAACTCTTGATGTTACTATCACAACAATAGAAGGAAAACTAGGAGGAACTGTGATTATTCGAAAGCCTATTTATATATGCTTTTATATTTGCAGATGTGAAGCAGGCCTTAATCCAGTGGCAGGAGAGAATTGAATTTGCCCATAAACTTCTAACCCTTCTTAATTCTTATAGCCCTCCAGAATTAAGAAATGCTTGCATAGGTAAGTTACTTGAAAAATAAAACTATAGACCAATATTTCTGATTTATGTTTGTTTGGCTTTCTGGTTTTATTTAAATATGCTGTGATATTAGATTTATAGTGTTTAGAAGACAATGATACTTGTCTGTGTAACGCACACAGACTAGCAGGACCCAAGAAAAACCAGTCATTTTTTAATATGCTAGTGTTGACACACTGTGTGCTGAGTATCTGGGGTCTCTTTCAGTTGTCTGTAGGCTTTTTGCAACTCTGATCTTCTGATCCCATATGAAAAAGGTAGAATCGTGCCAATATTTACAAAGTGGAGCTCACCTGTAAAGGATAAGGTTAGTTTTTTCACTGTGGGTTGTTGGCCTTAAAAATATTTCGCTGTTTTGATTAAAAATTTTAAATACCTCACCTGTCCAAAAATTTTTTTTCTCAGTAACTATAGACACTGAAATTCATAATACCTTTGTGAGCACTTATTTATAGAATGATAATGTATAACTGTTAAAAGAATCTTCATTTTAAATACAGCGCGAAGTTTTTTACTACCATAGGAACCACTTGAAGTAGTGAGTGTTAGACTGTTAACTGTTAGTAATTTTATCAAAATAGCAAAAACAACTAACTGCCCATCAGTTGTGTGATTACTGGATGAGAATCATTCCAGCCAATCCCAGAGCTCTGAATAGTAGACTGCAGATTATCAGCTCCCTCTCAGACCCAAGCTGTTGTGATGGACTCTATAATGATAAATAATCATGGAACATTGCTATTTGACTAGACTATGTCTACATGGAAGCAAGCAAAGGAGAATGAATGGGGAAACAGGGGTAGTGTTATAAATGTTTGTCTTAAGTAACGTCTCTCTGCTGTGGTTATCTATGTGTGATCCAGAGTTGGGTATCAGAGCATCTCTTCAGTGTGTAGTACTCACCACACTAGAACCTCTTCAGGATTTATGAGTTCAAAAGCAGTGGGTAAATCTAACCCTAGTGTTTTAATACTCAGATTGTTTTAATTTTCAGATGTCCTCAAGGAACTTGTCCTTTTGAGTCCCCATGATTTTCTGCATACTCTGGTTCCCTTCCTACAACACAACCATTGTACTTACCATCACAGTAATATACCAAGTACGTATTTATTTAGCATAATACTTGAATATGGATGGCATGTATCATTCTGCACTCTGAAACTTGGAGATTTATTTTTTCCATTTATTCTTATTGTACACTTTTAATATCTTAGTGTCTCTTGGACCTTATTTCCCTTGTCGAGAAAATATCAAGCTAATAGGAGGGAAAAGCAATATTCGGCCTCCGCGCCCTGAACTCAATATGTGCCTCTTGCCCACAATGGTGGAAACCAGTAAGGTATGTTGGGATGCCAGGAAAATCGTATTTCTATAGTACAAGGTAATCTGAGATTTCCCCCTGGCGGTTGAGTCCATTAGATTTATGTGAACGTTTTATGAAGACTAATATTAGATTCATTTGGATTTTTTTCCTTTAAGTGCTCTCAAATGTTGATTGATATTTGCAAAATCAACAGTAAGCACTAGTTGTTTAGATTTTTTTCTTCTTCTAAAAAAAAAAAATTAGCTTAATAGTAAACCTTAGTTTGTTACTAGGCTAAATTTTAGCCATGTCCTGCATTTAAATCTACAAAGTTTAGTTAGGTGCTTGAAATGTTTTCAATGTGGCCATATAATTAAGACCTGCTTACTCTCCCTACAATCATAGTCTTCTTAACCTATCCATAATGTCACTGAGTGATAGATTTGACATCTGGCTTCTGTTTTCTAATGCTTATTCTAAAATAGTGCCAATTCTAAATTATAGAGACAATCTGTGTTAACACAGGATAATTTACCTTAGTTGTAACAATTTTTTTTAATATTTTTTCCCCTTTAGCTTTCTTTACCCACACCTTCATTCACACTCTCTCTTGCCTACTACTTTTGGATCTTAAGTATATTTGAGCAATTTTCCTATGATAAATATTAAAAATAATTAACATTATAGTTACCCTTATAGAAATACCTTCAAATCTTTCAAAAAAATCAAATATAACTCATTCTTCTTGATGATATGTTTATAGCCATGCTAAAGTCTCAGTGCTGTTACTCTGTAGAGTCTATAGAAATGATGGGTAATTACAGCCGGTAGCATCTGCACACTGAAACAAACCTAGGACAGTTATGATCTTAATAACACTAGAAATTTGGAATTTAAAACTAGATTCTTATAGAAGTTAAAGATTTAATTAGCTTTTTACTTAATCTTAATTACATTTGCACAAAATATGCTCTTTATTATACAATTTAAGTGCAACCATTTTATCATCTTTAACCTTCAGGGCAAAGATGACGTTTATGATCGTACGCTGCTAGACTACTTCTTTTCTTACCATCAGTTCATCCATCTATTATGCCGAGTTGCAATCAACTGTGAAAAATTTACTGAAACATTAGTTAAGCTGAGTAAGTATAAAAGATGAGCAGTAAACGCCACTGAATTACTTTAAGCCCCTAGCCATTCAGGAAGGGGAAAAAAAAATACATGACAATCCCTTTATTTTTTTTTTCTTTTTTAAAGTGAATGTTTAAAAATATTAATTAGCATTCTTGGGAATATTTTAACTTTTATTAAGAAAATACCAACTTACTGGTTTCCATTGAATAGTTCTGCCCCAAGTTTCCGCTGGTCTATGAAGGAGTGTGGAGCAGAGCTGGTCAGCACTTTGTATTCAGTGGCCTAAGTCCACCATCTTCACAGCAGAATTCAAAAAAAAAAAATTATATTAAAACAAACAAACAAACAAACAAACAAACCCTGCCTTGCTTGGGAGAAAGCCTAGAGACAGACTTCCCTGGCCCTTATCACAGGGTGTGCTGAGATCTTTAGTGCCAGCTATCCTTTGGAGCTGGGGGTGCCAGAAAAAGCAGAGTTGGCTTAGCAGCGTGAAGCAGAGGTACACATATGAGTAATTAGGAGGTAAGTCTTGAAGACAAAATTGAAAGGAGCCATATAAGCACTAGAAAACAAATCCTTCAGTGAATTATATAGGGGAGAAATAAACTTCAGAGAATGTCAGTATCTCTCTTCAAGGTCAGCACCTAGAAGTTCTGAGCCTCTTTATGTCCTGCCTTCTAATTTTATCAAGGATTGGCCAGGATTCTCTCTGGTCTCTATAATTTCATTTCAGAGTGTGGGGAATGATACCTAGAAAACCGCTTAGATCAAGAAATAGGCTATTACTATGCCCCAGAAGTCCTACTTGTGCTCCATCTCAGCACAGCCCCTCCTTTCCTATGGAAAAGATTTTGGCCATTGCAGGTAGGGCAAAAGATGTGATCCAGTCGTAGATTTCATTATCCAGGAAGAAGGAAATGGTTACAGCTGTCAGGGATAACTCCTCTTCAGAAAAGTCATCTTATTGGTAAGTGATTAGAGCATCTTCAATTTTGAAGGCTGTTCCTCCTACCTATTCTATTAGCTGATTATACCTACATATCTATGGCTGATGCCAAGATATGGGGCAGTAAAGATATCTGCAGATTAGCTGTTTACAAATTATGCATCTGGGTTGTAGCACTTGGTAAAAGTCTGAAACTTTAGCAATAGCAATGATCAGATTTAAGAGAATCCTCAGGAGCTTTTGTGCTCAGATAGGTGTTTCCAAATAGTGACCTTTGGACAACTTCCAGGTAATTGTGTTTATATAATTTATAACAAAGTATGTGAAGAGCTGTTCTTGATACTTGGACAATGTTGACCAAGTAATGAGTGTTCTACCATTTTCGACTGTTTCTTTCATCAACACAAATATATACTTTCATAGAAATTAAAAATGGATACGGGTAGCTTGATATGGTACCTTATGTCTGAATTCCCACACTTGTAATCTCATCACTCAGGAGTCTATGGCAGGAAGATGGCCATGAGTTAAGACCTATCTGGGCTCCATAGAGAAACTGTCTATGAGAACAAGCAGAACTAAGTAAAAGTGAGAGAAAGGATAACCCTTGACAGCTGCATGCCAAGTGAACCTTCATGATTTTCATGTTCACCATCACTCTTCTAAGTAACGTGAAGCAGTGTTGATTGTGCATTATTTAGTTCCTTCTAGCTACACTTGTACTCTGGAGGGTTCTTCAGTGGTGTACATCTTGTCAGATGCTCTGTGTTACCACAGGATGCTAGCTTCTAGCCATGCTAGCTTAAAAATTTGAAATGTGACCAAATTCCAGTGTTAATAAACTTAAATAGCCAGAATCTGGCAGTTAAGGAAAGCACTAGATCCAAACCCAATCCCTAGAGCAAACACCTGAAAGTTTCTTTGTCCATTCCTGGCTAATGTGCAGAGCTGGAAATCTTCTTGGGAATTTTGGTAGAGACTTTAGAACAATGGTATCCTACCATATGTGAAAATATTATACCCCAGAGTTTGCTGTTGATTCTTCTTCTGGCTGACACAACTATTTCCAAAGAAAGGCACCTGAGAAAGGGCTTAAGAAAACAAAACTTAGGCTAATGACAGCAGTAATACCAAGTGTTGATTTCTATAACTCTTTCAAGAAAAAGTGGAGAGGGGTAAGTTTAAATTGATAATCTTACTCATTTGAGCCTTGAATTTAGATAGTGCATAGATTACCATAGGTAAGATTGTCTCAAACCTGTATTGGGTTGCCAAGTTGGAAGAAAAGTCTTCATTGTTTGAGTCTTTGTTGAGTAACTGAACAAAATGTGCAGTTGCTCATGCCTGTACTCATGCTAGAACTCTTGCTAAGGCAAGAGAATTGGGTGTTCCCTGCCTGCTTGGGCTACATAAGAACCCATTAGCAAGAAACAGTTATCCCTTGCATTTCTGAATACCATCATAATTTCATCCATATTTCCTTTCACAACAGTAAACTAGAATGGTTCAAGCCATGGGAAAAAAAGACCAAGCAAACAGACATATTTAGTAGATATTAAAGATAATATCCAATTAGTAGAGTAGAGGTGGTATTATCACCATACACTTGGGAGTAATGCAAAAAATATCAAATACTCAGTCAAGATAGTTGTTGACTACATAATGAGTTTGAGGCCAGCCTGGGCTGCTTGAGAACTTGCCCCTGTTCCAGGGATGGCAAAAGATAGCATTCAATAGAAAAGGACACCTAGCAGCCTCCACAAAAGCACATGTATTTGCACCACACATGTATATACACATGAGACCATATTTAGCAGGTTATAAAAACCAGAAGCAAAGGCTGCAGAGATGGCTCAGGGGTTAAGAGCACTGACTACTCTTCCAGAGATCCTGAGTTCAATTCCCAGCAACCACTTAGTGCCTCACAACCATCTGTAATGGGATCTGATGCCCTCTTCTGGTGGGTCTGAAGACAGCTACAGTGTACTCACATATATGAAGTAAAGAAAAAAGAAAAAGAAAAACAGAAGCAATAAACTTAAGAAATTTTTGGTAACATAAAAATTGAAATTGTTAAGTTGTGAAAACATCGTACAGTATAAACTAGTGGTCTGTTGTGATCTGTATGAGTCGAAGGCAAACCAGAACTACATGGTAAAACTCTGTCAACAAAACAAAACAAAAAAACCCAAAAACCACAAAGTAGCTATGAGAAAGTGTTGGCCGACTAAACAGATAAATAGCTACCAATACAAGGGCTGAAGGAGTTGAAGGGGTTTGCAACACCATAAGAAGAACAATATCAACCAACCAGACCCCCCCAGAACTCTCAGGATCTAAGCCATCAACAAAAGGGTACATATGGCTCCAGCTGCATATATAGCAGATGATGGCCTTGTCATGCACCAATGGGAGGAGAGGTCCTTGGTCCTATGAAGGCTGGATAGATGTCCCAGTGTAGGGGAATTGAGGGCGGGAAGATGGGAGTGGCTGGGTGGGAAGATGGGAGTGGGTGGGTGGGTGGAGGAGCACCCTCATAGAAGCAGGGGATGGAGGATGGGATAGGGTGTTTCCAGGAGGGAGGGAAACTGGGAAAGGGGATAACATTTGAAATGTAAATAAAGAAAATATTCAATTTTTAAAAAAATAGCTACCAATACACAAAATGATTTTAGGCTTTGATTAAATGAAAACTAAGCAAAATTACAACATGGATAGTTAATACTATCCCACACAAAAGTATTCATTAACCATATGAGAAGTTGCCTGAGAGTAAGTAAGTGGAAGAACGTATTTTGGCTATACCCATTCTTCAGAGATTAAGGAAAGGAGCTAATGAATGGAATACTATCAATTTTGGGAAGCAATTTGACATTGTCAGTTAAAACTTTGCATATTCCTTACTCTGTTCTCATAAAAATGGAAGAAACACACATGATGTTTATTTTCACTTTATTCATAGTATATGAATTGGAAACAGAAATGTCCACCAATGAAAACATATTTTAGTAAGACATTTCATTGGTATTATATAGTCCTCAAAACAAACAGGTAACATTTCATGAGTTAATATGGGGAAGAAAAACAGCCTAGAAAATAGAGTTGATTGTATGCAGCTCAATGATCCAATAGAGGTTAGATTCAGCCCCTAGAACTTGAGGGTGAGAGAGCAATGCAAAGATTATAACTACATTCATACCCTTATTAACAAGAATTACTACCCCTAATAACAAGAATAAGGCCAGGTATGGTTGTGTATACCTTTAATCCCAGCTCTTGGGAAACAGTCTGATCTCTGAGTTTAAAGGCAGCCTGATCTACATAGTGAGTTCCAGAATAGCCAGGACTACAGTAAGACCCTGTCTCAAAATGAACAAATCAACAGCCAAGAGAATAATACTATTGCATGAAGTAAGATCATGGAGTGCTTTTATATACTTGTATTGGTGGAATTATTTGTAATGAACCTGCGCTGTGGTTGGTTGCTTGCTTTTGAGACAGGGTATCTCTGTGTAGCCCTGTCCGTCTTAGCAGTATAGACCAGATTAGCCTCTGACTTAAGGGATCTGCTTTCCATTGCTTCCTTAGTGCGGGGGGGGGGGGGTGTTAACCTTGACTATGCCCAGGTTATGATTGGGATTTCTTGGAGGAATATAGAAAATGATATTGCAAACTATAATTAGCCACTCCCCCCCCATATGAGAATGGTCAGATACAAGTTAAATAAATTCTTAAATTTCACCTTCATTTAAATTTTATTTTTTTGGATTTTATTGTTTCCTTTTTAGAATTATTTATTTACATACCAAATATTGACACATACACCCCCCATTCCCAGAGTTCTTCACCCCATGCCCCCTCCCTTCACCTCGCCTCTGAGAGAATGCCTCCCATCCCAACCCCTCGGCATCCCCCTTCTCTGGGGCATCAAGTCAGTATAGGATTAGGCACATCCTCTCCCACTAGGGTCAGACTAAGCTGTCAGTCTTTGGCTACATATATGCTAGGGTCCTTAGACCAGCCAGTACATGCTCTTTGTTTGGTGGCTTAAGTCTTTGGGAACTCCCTGGGGTCCAGGTTAGTTGACCCTGTTGGTCTTGCTGTGGGGTTGCAATCCCCTTCAGTTCCTTCAGTCCTTATCTGCATCTCTCCCAATCAGCTTCTGGTAGAACCTTTCAGAGGACAGCCATGCTAGGCTCCTATCTGCAAATATAGCATAGCATCAGTAATAGTGTTAGGATTTGGTGCCCACCCATGGGACAGATCCCAAGTTGAGCCCATCACTGGTCGGCCTTTCCTTCAGTCTCTGCTCCATTTTTGTCCCTGCATTTCTTTTAGATCATTTACATTTTAATTTTCAATGACAAAACCAGAGCATTTAACATTATTTGTGAAATTTGTCTAAATGTATTAAAGAAAAGGTTTTTGGCAAGTAACATATACTTATAAAACAAAACAAAAATATTTTTAAGACAAAGTCTTGCTATGTATCTCTGGCTATCCAGGAAGTCACAGTGTAGACCAGGCTGGCTTCTCAGAGACACACTTGCTGCTGCTACTTAATGCTGCAATGATAGGAGTGTACCATCACACCCAGCTAAGACCTGTTTATTTAAAAGCTAGGTGTGGTGCTCTACACTTTTTAAAGATTTATTTCATTGATTATGAGTGTTTGCCTGCATATATTTCTGTATACCATGTGTTTGTGCTGTCAGAAGACAAACCTGGGACTAGAGTTACAGGTGTTCATGAGCCTCCAAGTTTGTACTGAAAATGAAACCCTAGCCCTCTTTAAGAGTAGCAAGTGCTTTGAACTTTGAGTCAACTCTCCCTTAAAAAGAGTTCTCTTTAATAAACATATATGATTTCATGGTATGCATATACAAATCTGTGATATAGAAAGCACACTCTGATTCATGCTTTTCTTTAGGGTATAGTGTTATTGACTGGAAAATGGCTGGTTTTTCTAAATGCTTCAAAGGGTGAATGTATTTCAGACATTTTGGACCCCTGTCATTTAATGCTGATACAAAGCTAGCTTTACCAGTCCAGCAGGAGTAAATCTACATATGCTGCACATTGTAAGACAAAGTTAACTGTTTGCCAGTTTGTTCATCTGCAGAGGAACTGATATGGGTGTCTGACTATTCCACAGTCAGTAGGTTACTTAGTGGGTATGAAATTAGAAGAGGAACTCTTATCAGATAATGGGTATTTTTTTTGCCTAAGGTGTCTTGATTATGGCTTTTATGGCTTTTATCCACTAGCTGATGCCACTGCTACCCTAAGATAACCATGGATGGGAATGACACTGCTAGAGAAATTGTGATTATGAAGTATTTTATCCTCACTACAATCATATCATTTTCCCCACAAAAGCAACTTGAAAGGTTTTACTGACAAACCACACAGTGACTTCTACAGTCTCAGGTGCTCTGACGGAGAAATGCTGTATTTATAGCTGTTTTTGAGTCAGGAATGGGACACAGTATGGACCTTGCTCGAGAATGCCTGCAAGTCACAGAGTAAAGAAAGATAAGCTATACAGAATACAGTTTATTTTAGATGTACCATTTTGTTTACTGAGGGAAAGCCTAGACATGCACCTGAGGCTAAAGAAGTGGCTCAACAGTTAGAAGTACATACTGTTTTTGCAGAGGGCTGGTGGGTGTTGGCTCCTAACACCCACCACGTTAGGCAGCTCACAACCACCTGTGCAACTCCTTCTCCAAGAGATCTGATGCCCACTTCTGTACTCTGCACATGCACACAGACAAACAGGTGATAAAGGCGTGAACCTGAGGGTTTAGTGACTGCATCTCCGTGTGTTGTACTCAGTCAATGATACAGATTATCAAGGAGGAATATGTAGAGTTGAGAGAACATTGGCTTCTCACTCATCCCCATTGTAAAAATTTGAGAAGTTTCAGAAATCCTGTTCCTTTGAAGGAACAACCTTCTTTTCAGAGGAAGCAGTTTGAGAGGGAGTTAAAGGAGCTAGAAGGTGCCAACACTGGTGGCGTAGTGTTGTCCAGAGTTCACTGAATGAGCTCTCAAGCCTGAGAAGCAGCTCAGTGGAAGAGCATTCCACTGAGCATGCCTAAGGCCCTGGCTTGATCCCTGTAAAGTGTGGTGGGGAAGGCATTAAGTAAACAATGGTGCTGACAAATGTGAAGATGAGCAGTGGTCCCAGAGGACGGGAGTGAGTACATAAATGTAGATTATTGGAAAGGTATGGGCATTAGGGTTAGATAACTGTGGGATGCTTGTAACTAACAGGCGTGGGGGTGAATCTTGAGACTATTACAAACCCACTCTGAGCCTAAAAGATCTTCCTTCATTCAAGAAAAGGAAACAAGCTGAGCAGGGTACTGTGTGTCTATAAATCTCCACTTAGGAGTTGGAGGCAAGAGCATCAGGCACTCAGGGCCAACTTTGGTTGTACTAGAACCTATCTCAGGAGAAAGAGCAGAAATCATCCCATTTTCTCACCCCACCACCTATATACATACACACACACGCACATGCACACACACACACACACACAGAAAGAGAAACAGACAGACAGAATGTTTTTATCTTTATTGATCCTTTAAAATATAAAAGCTCCCAGGTCTAGGAGTTCAACACCTATAATCCCACACCCTTGAGGCAGACAAGAGGATTGTGGGTTTCAAAACCAGCTTGGGCTTTGTATCAAGAGACCATGGTGTCATAGTTAAATACAAAGTAAAGGCTAGTCTTAACTCACACAGTCATAAAACAGGTGGCATCAGGCTTGGCCAAAGGGTCATATTTTGCTAACCCTTTTTTCATGGTCAGTCACAACTATGGAAACCAATCCCTGTAGCCACTAGTTTGATGGCTCATTTACACGTGCTATTGTGGATAAATGCTTCCAGCCTCATCCAAATTAGGTTAGAATAAAGGATGAGAAATGTCTTTACAGAATAAAAAGCCTACATAAATAGGCTTAATTCTGAAAAAGATCCCTAAGTGTATGATCTGCTGTTTTAAAGATCCCAAAGCCTTGGTCCCACCTACCAGGAGTTCTTCAAAAGCCAATAGCGATCTGCTAAGGGTAGGGTTCATATTTATATATTATGAAAATTAGAATAGAATGTTTTGTAACACATGAAAATTGTGATTCAAATTTTAGTTTCAGTTAAGTTGTAATTGGAACTGGCCATACTTAGTCATTTTGCTGCCTTTGCCATTGGGTACTGTCTTCATAGATTTGAGTATCTGCAGTAGGCATCCTATGGCCTCAAAGTCTAGACTTACTGTTTGCTCTCCACCGAAAACCTACTCACTCGCAATCCAACCCATAGTTTTTAACTAGAAGTTTATATTCTACTAATTTTTTGTAGTTATTTTTTTCCTGAGGGTGAAGAAACTTTTATGGAGGGACCTGACATTGCAGCCTTTATCAGAGAGACAAGAGGGTAGAGAGAAGGAGGAACATACTGAATTATCTATTTAACATCTAGAAATTAAAATTGGAGGCTCCACGACTTTGGTTGTCTTATGTGCCTGAGCCCCTGGTTTCAAACTCCAGGAAAACACACACATACATACACACTCACATGTACGCACATGCACAGAGGGTCCTAAGAGCAGTCATTGACAGTCCTAAATCTGACCTGCCTAGAATATCCTGAGGACAAGGCAAGAAGACAGTAGTGGATTCAGAGCAGTATTTACTTAAGTACACACAGAAAACAAGATAGGAAGAAATGGAATGCTCTGGAATGTAGTTCTCCTTACCTTCTCTCTGTTCCTTCTGAATGTAACACCTCGCAAAGTTTCTAATGTACCGAATGCTTCATTTCCAAGAAGCTTTGAAAACCACTTGCAGTTACTTTAGTCTTCCCTGAGTACTGATAAATACTAGTACTCAGAAACAAACAGCTGGTTGAAGTTGTCTTAGGTCCCTCTGGGAATGAGAGTCAAGGGTGTATGAATAAAATCACAATTCCACATTTTAAATTACTGCACTGCTTAAAACACTGAAATGAGTTCTCCTGTAAGTATTGATATATTTATTCTAAGAATGCAAGCAATGTGCAATTCAAGCCAGAGATAACAGAGGTAGTTAACAGCATTATATCTGCAGTTCAGTAACTCAGCAGTGTAACTTATAACCTGTTATGGTTTTTTTTTTTGTATTTCTTAAATATTAGGTGTCCTGGTTGCCTATGAAGGCTTGCCACTTCATCTTGCACTGTTCCCCAAACTTTGGACTGAGCTATGCCAGACTCAGGTAAAAGCAAATGAGTTTTTAGATGACAGGTCTGTGATTTCTCATTCATAGCTTGGTAGCAACAAGTCTAAGAAGCAGAGATACTGGAGAAAGCAAGCTCATAGCTGCCTCGCCCACTGCCCCCCCCCCCCCCCCCCCCCCCCCCCCCCCAGTGTCTCTTCCCCTCACCACTGAAACCTCTAGCAGAAACAGCTTGGCCTTTAGCTCTACCTGGAACAAGGTTTTCAGGGATTTCATACCCTTGTTTTCTTATCATTGAGAACAGGAAAGTTTTAGCTAAACCCAAATAGAACAGAAAAGGCTACCTTACCCACTTTAGGCTTCAAAGAGTCAACTCCTAGCCAGGTATGATATGCATCCTGGTAACTGCACCCCAGCACATGCTAGAGCAGGATAGTCACAGATTCAAGGTTAGCCTGGGCTACATAATAGAACCTTGCCTCAGGGGGAAAAAAAGTAAAGCTCTTAAAGCTGGCCCTTAAATAAGTAATGTTTGTAAAGGTGCTAGAGAATTGTAAAAAATCTGGAAGCCAGATTAAGGTTTGTCTCATTCTTTGGATCTGGCCTGAGGGATTTCCACAAACACAAACTATTTGATTTCTTCTAGTCGCATCTTCCCAGAGGAAAGACTGTGAACCTTTCCTATGTAAAACTCTTTAGTGCCCTGTACTTGATGAAGCACTGCCCCATTCTCCTATGGGCAGTGGTGAAGACATTTCTTTACATGTTCACCCTGCTGTATGTTGTAAGTTATTTAGAGCCTCAAACTACAAGACTTCCCTGGAGAATGTTACTTTCTATAGTAGTATTTATTATAACTATTGCTACGTAAGTGTTAGTTACAGGAAGTGTGTTACGAATCTTTGGGAGGCATTGAGCCTAATTAGCTGATGTAATTGGCACACAGAAAATAACGTACTGATTAAGTTTTTGAGGCAGGATCTCTATTTGTACCTCCTACTATCTGGAACTCACTGCATTGACTAGGCTGGCCTCAAACTTAGGCATCTTCTATCCTTTGCCTCAGGAATTCTGGGATTGATAGTGTGTGCCACAATACACTGGTTAACTTGGAACTGAGTCATCTCTTCAGTAAATTGGAGCAGATTTCTGCTTTCTCCTTTCTGTTACTACTATTGCTCTTTTCATAGATAATATCATCAGTGGTCTAAATTTTTTTTTTAATTTATATAATTTGGCATTTTGTCTATGTACTGTGTGCATACAGTACCCTTGGAGGCTAGAGAAAAGTCTCTTGAGACTGGAGAGTTACAGATGGTTGTGGGCTGCTGTGTGGGCGCCCGGAATTGAACCCAAGTCCTCTGACAAAGCAGCCAGTGAAGGCTTTTAACTGACAAGCCGTCTCCCCAGGCCCCAGCACTAAGAATCTAAAAAGAGCCTGCCCTATTCTATTCTTAAATTCTTGAGTGGCCTTGAACAACTGACTTACTCATTAAAATACATTGATAAATGCATATATCTAAATTCTTGTTTACTTATATAATATATACACCCATATAAGTAATGTAGATGGAGTGTTTGTTGAAAGACATGCTACTTGTATTTAAGAGTTACCCATATGAAAACAGAAAAGCCAGGTTTTAGTAAAATTTCCAAACATTGGGATCCCCAAATTCTATGTGAAACAAATAGGAAAATGAGATCAAACAGTAAACCTTACTTCAGTATGTATGTAGTTTGGTCATCTATCAGTTTATCCATTGACTGTCCCCTTAACACACTCATATCCTATGCTGTAAGGCTTGATTTTAATCCTTAACTCTGTGCTGGGTAATAAAGGTACATTTCTTTTAAAGTATGTGTTGACAGGTCTGTAGGGATGGTCTGTGCTTAGGGCACTCACTAGCTGCTCTTCCAGAGGACCCATGTCTGATTCCCAGCACCCACATGGCTGCTAACAACTACCTGCAACTCTAATTAATAGGGTATCTAACACCCTCTTCTGACCTCTGTGGACATGGGATAGGCACATATGTACACACAGATGCAGGCAAACACCCACCTACCCACACAACACATGTACTGAGTTTTGCCATTGCTTCCTCTAGCAAATTGTCCCCAGCTCCTAACTGAAGTGCTTCTTCTCCCTGCCTTAGTCGGCTATGTCGAAAAACTGCATCAAGCTTCTGTGTGAAGATCCTGTTTTTGCAGAGTACATTAAATGTATCCTAATGGACGAAAGAACTTTTCTAAACAACAATATTGTCTACACATTCATGACACATTTCCTTCTAAAGGTATGTATGTAGCTCTTCTGAAATGTTTCTCCTTAATTGTATGTGCTTATTATTCTGGTTTTGAGTTTTAGGATTTGTTTTGTGCATGTACACATTCATGGACATGAGTTCTTTTCCAGGTTCAAAGTCAAGTGTTCTCAGAAGCAAACTGTGCCAGTTTGATCAGTACCCTTATCACAAACCTGATAAATCAGTATCAAAACCTGCAATCTGATTTCACTAACCGAGTTGAAATTTCAAAAGCAAGTGCTTCTTTAAATGGGGTAAGAACTGTGCCAAAAAGCTCAAAACTCACCCTAATTCAACTCTTAGTTTGCCATTGTATAACTTTGTTGTCATGAGTTTAAATTACTATTTTAAGGTTCATGCATGATGAGAAGCACTGTTTTAATTAAGTGTTCACACAGCACACACTTTCCAGTATTGAGAACATAAGACTGAGTGACATCCAATATGTTAAGGGTTATATGAGACCAATAAGACCTGAGACGGTGGCATACACTTGTAATCCTAGCACTTGAGAGGCAGAGGCAGGAAGATCAGTGGCAATTTGAGACTAGCTTGGTACACAAGTTCAAGCCTACCAGGGCTAGAGGTCTGAGTCTATAAAAAACAGAATATATATTTTAAACTTGTGATTATTGTATTGTTTTCTGTGGCTAAGTAAATAAAGGCAGTTAAAACTAGAGAGTGTTGATTTACATATGTACACTCAGCTGTAGATTGAACACCCTGGAAACACACCAACTGCCATTCAGCACAGGATGCTTACAGGCCGGAGCTGGCTAACAGCAGTCAAATCAAGCTAGGCAGGGAGTTCCTTACCAAGACATCCATCATCACTGACCTTTAGAAGCTGACTTCTATGAAATAAAACCCACATTTATCATGTACCAAGGGAGGTTCAATTTTGAAATTACTATTTAAGTCTAAGCTGCATTGTTTGGTTTCTTATTTGAATCTTTACTCTGGCCTACTCGACACAGGCACAGAATAATGCTGGAAACATACCAACTGCTGTTCAGCAGCAGCCTTCTAACAAGATGAATCACTCAACTGGTGAAATACTATGTCTTAATGCTAGTTTTAGCATTAGTCCACATTACCAGAGAAGCCAGAATAGATTCCTAGAAAATAAATATCTTCATTTAACTGTGAAGTTTTGTCCAAATGTTGCCTTCAGGATTTGAACTGTTCCTATCTGGGTTTTTGTAGGACCTGAGGGCACTTGCTTTGCTCCTGTCAGTACACACTCCCAAACAATTAAACCCAGCTCTGATCCCAACTCTGCAAGAGCTTTTAAACAAGTGTAGGACTTGTCTGCAGCAGAGAAACTCACTCCAAGAGCAAGAAGCCAAAGAAAGAAAAACTAAAGGTTAGCTGTGTCAACTAAGTCTTGCCTGGGTTTGGGGCTGAGGCGTGGCCGGGAGGATGAAGACAAGCTGGAGGTGTGGCTAATTGCTCTTGCCTAGTAGTGCAAGTCCTTAATGTTGACCTCCAGACTACCAAAAAAAGAAAAAAAAGCTAACAACAAAATTGTCTTCCCTCATAATCGCCCCCAATAGGATTTAAATGCCCTCTTTTGAAGGTTGTTTTAATGTATTTTCCCCCCACAGATGATGAAGGGGCAACTCCTGTTAAAAGAAGGCGAGTGAGCAGTGATGAGGAGCACACTGTAGACAGCTGCATTGGTGACATAAAAACAGATACCAGGGAGGTCCTGACCCCCACTAGCACCTCAGACAATGAGACAAGAGACTCATCAATTATTGATCCAGGGACAGAGCAAGATCTTCCGTCCCCTGAAAATGGCTCTGTCAAAGAGTACCGAATGGAAGGCCCATCTTCATTTTCAGAAGATGGGTCACATATCCGGTCCCAGCATGCAGAGGAACAGTCTAACAGTGGCAGGTTTGATGACTGTAAAGAGTTTAAAGACCACTGTTCCAAGGATACTACACTAGCTGAAGATGAATCCGAATTCCCTTCTACATCCATCTCTGCAGTTCTGTCTGACTTAGCTGATCTGAGAAGCTGTGATGGTCAAGCTTTGTCCTCCCAGGACCCTGAAGCTGCTGTGTCCCTCAGTTGTGGCCATTCCAGAGGCCTCATTAGTCATATGCAGCAACACGACATTTTAGATACCCTGTGTAGGACCATTGAATCAACAATCCATGTGGTCACAAGGATATCTGGCAAAGGAAACCAAGCTGCTTCTTGACATTAGACGTGGCATGTCTACTCTCACGTGCCCTCCCCTATGCCGTTTGTCAAGTTTGCTCCTTTGTTTTGTGCTTCGGTTTGTCCAGTGCTCTCTGCTTGAATGGCAAGATAGATTTATAGGCTTCAATTCTTGGTCAGGCAGAATTCCAGATGAAAAAATGTGCATCTTCTGTATACTTTCTAAAGGGCAATCAGATAATGGATATGTTTTATGTAATTAAGAGTTCACTGTAGTGGCTTTCATTTAATATGGCTTTCTGGGAGAAGCAGGGCTCTGACCCTGTACGATGTAATTTAAACTTACAGCATTTTTACTGTGTATAATATGGTGTCCTCTGTGCCAGTTTTGTACCTTAAAATAAGAGAGGCAGATTGCCTCTGATCGCTGTGGTTCTTATTATCAAAATTAAGTTTACTTGTATACGGAACAACCACAAGAAATTTGATTCTGTAAAGAATCCTCTTTAGCTGTGGCCTGGCAGTATATAAATGGTGCTTTATTTAACAGAATACCTGTGGAGGAAATAAAGCACACTTGATGTAAAAATAATTGTTTTATTTTCATTGACATGACTGCTGTTGTGTACTTATAAACTGACTGTGATAACTTTTCTTTGTTACATAAGTTGTTTCAGTTTCTTCAAATGACAGCAGTAAGGAGACTGAAGGGGAACCACGTGGCCATTTTGCTATTTAAGAAGTCCTCTTCAGTCCAAAACAGTTAATTTACCATGCAGATGTCTCATCCCTCTAATCCCGAAGTGTCTGACTGTTTGGAAGACAGCAAGGAGAGCCAGAGAAGTGTAACAGAATGCAGCCACCTAGCCCTTACTGCAACACTGATGAACTACACACCTTGGAAACTGGCTTAGAATAAAGGAATAGTATAACATGCTGTTTATTTGTCTTAACCTTAAATCAACTGTAGCAGTCAAGTAGCATCCTATGACCAGCCTTAGCTTGGGGAGTTCAGCCTCACCTACTTTTCCCAGAGGAACACCCATGGAAGGTGAGATATGATACCTGATTTCACTCAATGCAGAGTCTAAAATATTTCAAACAATGCTTTTAGATAGTGCTGTTTCATGATTTTCATCCAATACAAAATAAATTAAGGGCCTTGAGGGAAAGGTACTTTTAAGGAAGAAAAAAGGTAAGTAAACGACAGGGTTTTGCTTAGAAAAGGATGTCCTTATAAAACCTAACTAATTCAAGCATTCTGGGTGGTAAGCTGAAGTAAACCTTTTATTTCTTCGAAGTACTGCTTCTGCCAACAGAATTTCGTATTCTCCTCTTTACAGACAGGAACTCCCTTACAGTCCAATTGTAATTCCGTTTGCCCTGGAGCAGGCACAAAATTCAGTTCAACTGTTGCATAGTGTTCTGGGGAAAAAACCAGGAGCTTTATTATGACATCAGGAAGAAGAAACTGTATGGGACAGCGTCAGTTGGCTTTCATTTATAATTGCATAGGACATACCTTCTGGCCAGTTCCTACATCTCCATTTCATGATGATTTTCCTATTTGTTACCTGGAGAACAAAGGAGACATTCCACTGAAAATACTGAAAGTGCACAGGCCATTTTCAAGCTAAACTCTTAAGTACTGGAACCAGCAAACAGCATTGTAACCCTGTCTTCCAGCTTACTCTCCCGTATCTTTGGCAGCAATAATACCATGGACAGAGTACACAGTATGGGACATTTTGTTGTGTTCTTCAAGGAACTTTATTAAAGCATTTGAAATTGCTCATGCTCATGTTAAGAATAACATGAGTGAAAGGAACATTACCCCAGCTCACCATGTAACCTTGTAGCTGCTTACCAGTTCCACATATTCTCCAGTGATGTTCCCGTCAAACATTTGGAATTTCCCTCCCTTTTCAGCTTCTAATGCAGCGGGAGATTTGGAGAATTTTTGCACCAACTAGCCAAACAAAACAGACACATTATTGCAACATATGCTGCTACCCTCTGCATGTGGTGAGGACTGCATCAGGATCTTACATGGCAGATGAGAATTTCACCAATGATGTAGTTGAGCTTTGTTTTAATTTTGTTGGACATAATAGCTTTTGCTAACAAGAAGTAAAATGCAAAGCTTCCTTCTTTATAGAGGGAAAGCTATATATCCCCCAACTGCTGATACAGGCCAACCATCATTGTCCCCTTAAGTTATTCAGAAGGTATCCCTGGATTTTCATCACCAGTATCCTTGCTTCCATCAAAAACTACCTCTGCTCTTTGTGGAGTATCCTCAAACCACATTTGGTAAAGTAGTTTAAGGTGTTACTTACTTCTTTTACAGTGAAGATACTGTATAGTTGTTCTACTGTCGTGTCAAACAGCTCTGTCAAGTGCAAAGCTACTGTGGGAATCCTCACACCCAGTGCCACTGGAGAAGCCTGCATCTCAGATTAGAAAGACATTCAAGATGGTGAACAGACCCAAAGAGAATGACAGGAGAACAGCACGGAAGGCCTCTGCTCACCAACGCTTGTTCCTATGAGCAGTCTACCTCTATTCCATTCCTAGGCTATAGCTAAATACCTCTGACCTATTCATAGGGACCCAGAACATGACCACAGGATGAAAGATTACTAAACCTAAGTAAGGGTGGTAACTGCATGCATTCAATCCCATTCCCCAATTCTAAAAAGACAGACTCTCCTAATGCCAGGGTCAAAGTAGAACATTCTTTCATCACAATATATGACCTTCAAAGTCACCAGCTTTTGCTCGTTATGATGGGTCCACTCTACTAACAATCAGACATCTGAAGGAGGAGGATCATCATGAATCTAAGGCTAGTCTCTTGATCCATGACTTAATAGTTTTGATGAAATGCTGGTATTTCTATAAGGCCCAGTTATGCTCTCATCCATCAAGAACTGGATAGAGGTAATCAGAATCATGTTAAAAAGACATCAACATCTTAAGGAGAAATGTGTAGCTCAACACCCTTTCCTTACCTACAACCCAAAAGGCTGTGGGCAAACTCATTAAGGATGTCCTCCCTCAGTGCAGCCACACAGGCGCATACCTGCAATGTGTTTTCAGTCAGTTTCCTCTGAAGAGTCAGTTCCTGGGTTGCTACAGCTTTTGTTGGTAAAATCATTCCTGTTGTAAATTCTGTAAGGAAACAAAACTATTAACATACTTTCTTTTATCTAAATTGGCATTTATAAAAACATTTTAAGGCCTTGAAAATAACTGTTTTTACATATATTGCTGATACTTATTAACAAAGGCCTTTTATTCCTGTTCTAAAGCCTTGCTTTACCACAGTCCTCTAAAATGCAAATTTTCCACCAGTCCTTTTCTAAATAGCCAGGTTGTACATGATTAACTACTAATAGCTTATGGTCCTTACCTCCTGTCAGAACTCTGCTTCCCCTCTCACAAAGCTTACTCTCACTAAGTCTTCAGTGAAAGAGTGCTGGCCCCAAGCCTGTTATGCCAATACCTGGACACTCAATTGAGCAAGCTTTAAGGATGAGTTGCAGAAAAAGCCCTGTTGGCCACTCTACCCAGCTGTCACCTCAAATTTGGGAAAATGACAATAGCTTTTCATAATCACTTCCATACAGTATAGGGATTATCTAGGTGTTATCAATACCTTTCATCCATACACTCATTCACTCGGCAAAGATTTATTAAGCACCTACTATGTGTCAGGCATTGTGCTAGATGCTGGAGATACAGCAGTGAACAAGACAGACACCTTCCATGCCCTCATGGAGCATATAGTCTAGCAGGGAAGACAGACATTAAACAAGTAATTACACAAAAACTATTCCATTCCAAGGGTTGGGGTGTATGGGGTTTGTTGTTATTTTGAACAAGGTCTTACTATGTAACCCAGACTAGCAATAGTCTTCCTATCTTAGTTTCCCAAGTGCTGGGACGATAAGTGTGCCACCATGCACAGCTTAGGAAACTACTGACAGCTGGCAAACTGGTCCATGTGATCAATAATTATTGTCTTAACCACAACTAGCTTTTAACACCCAGACTATAACTTATTCTACAGTTAAAGATGTTTCAGGAGCCTGACTTGGGAATCCAGCCCTTGTGTAGAGCGTAACTTGAGTACATAGCAAGGGACCCTGTGGTTCACAAGGGATGTCTTCTTTACCCGTCTTGAGTGCCTTCAGATACTCTCCAAGGGCCTCCCTGACCTTGGCGGTGCCTGTCGTTCTCATAAGATCCTTCAGTATTTCCCCATCTCCTTTCTTTTTACTCACGTTCACCTACAAATCAGAAAAATAAAAACCTAAGAAAAAACTGGTTAACTGTATTCTTAAAACACTGGATCCTATTGATAACTCAACTGTGGATGGCAGAGGGAGGGAGTGGTTCAGAGACATAGGCTTCTTCACAGTTGCAGAGGATCTAAGGACCTAGAAAGTTTGAGGCCAGTGCTGGCAGCCATGTTGTGAATGGATGGAATATAAGATGAACCATTTCGTTTACCTTTGAAGTTGTGTGTGTAAGCATGGGAGTTAAATTGCTTGTGGCTTTATCTAGAGATGGTCTGGTATGACAGCCAGTATCCACCTGTGGCTAAGCATTTATGAGGTACATGATCTGAACTATGCTGTAAACACATAAGACTCCAAAGACTAAATACCAAAAAAAAAAGTAAAGTACCTCATCAATAATTTGTTAACTGCATGCTAAATTCTTATTTACTCTCCTGGATTAAACTTTTTTTTTTAATTATCTGGTTTTTAATGTGGATACTAGAGAAATTTAAATTGCACTGTGTGGCATTTATACTGAATGATGCTGGTCTACAAACCTGAAGCTACTAACCAGGAAGTTCCCATATAACCTGGACTTGACATATACTCTTAGTAGAGGAAAATCAGCTGAGGGAGAGGAAAAAAAATAGATGAGAGCAACAGAAATAAAGAGACAGGGATGTATCAAGTGGTCTGCTATTCTGAAAAAGGTACTACTCCAACTCTTACAGATCCCAGTAATGCTGGGCTGGGCTGCACTGAAGTCTGGCATCTGCTCTGCTAGCTTCTACTGCAGCATACTTTAGATCTGTTTAATATGCCACCAGAAAGCTGCCCTGCTGATGAGCTCTGTAGGGAACAGCAGCACCAGAGTACAGCAAGCTAAGTCTGAAGGTATGAGACATGGCCTCAAGGCAAGACCTGAGAAATGCTGCTCACTCTATGTTAGACTTTGGCCAGAGTGTCTAGATTTGGAAATTACAGATGCTATAATACAGATCCTGAACCACAGAGGCAATTCAAAGAGGCAAGGCAGGCACAGGAATAAGCAGGCTCCTCCTAGAGGAAGCAGAAAAGCCAGTTGAAAGCAACAGGTTCATTAAAAAAGAAGTGATTGGATGAATCCAAGAAGTACAGCTAAAGGCAGAGAACTGTCTCTATTAAGGGGAAAACAGTCTAATTCAGTAAGCCATGCACATGGCCCAAGTACTTCCCAGCACATGCCTGGTCACGTTTAACCTGAAAGCATCGCTGAACTAACTGTGCGGGTGAGAGAGCTAGGCTGACTGCTGTCACTCCCCTGCCCAGGTACCATTACTTGGTCCTGGAAGTCTGAAGCTTTCTAGGACTTCACCTCCTTTCCCACACCTCTGCTCTACCTCTCATACACCCACAGTGTATGACACTGTGGCAGACAACACCCACAACTCACAACTACCACAAGAGAACCAAACAATCTAATGAGCAGTTTGCAAATGCCCAACACCTATAGCTAAAGCTTAACCAGAGAACAGGAAAGCACCAGCAAATACCTCAGTGTCATTGACTTCATTCTCTTCAGAAAGGCTGGGTATTTCAATCAGTCCCTTGTGTTTTGCACCAGATTCTTTAACTGTACCTAAAATAAGCAAAATGGATACGATTAATAACTGGTTTATGCAAAAGACCTCTGCCTGAATGACTAGCCTATATGTGGCCTCGCTCCCCTTATAGGGTTGTGACCACATCAGAGACCAACCAAGACAGGGACCAGCCAACATGGTACACAACATACCTATTCCCTTTCAGTATACTCATCTAGGGCCAGGGGGAGTATTTAAAATAGTTCTGATTAAAATGCGTACTGGGCGCACAGGCAGGACCATGCAACTGGAACAATATTCAGAAACATCCACATTGAGATACTCTGGCATCATCTAAAGGCATCTATCTCATTGCTGTAAAACAAGGTGAGAAAGGGTTCCACCACCCACAGTAGTCTGACCTCCAGCCCCTCATAAGTTGAGTTTATGCTCCACAGGCATTGAGAATGACTGATTTTTCTGAGGGCCAAACCATACATGGAACAATTCAAATGGAGTTTTTGTTCTTTTTGTTGGATAGTAAAATGTAACTTAATTCAGAATGTGTATCTTCCAGGGTCTGGAAAACCTGTTTATTTTTCAAAGTACAAAAGACCACATTTATCATCCACTGAGAACACAAAGCCCTGAGGCATGGACCTGACTGCAGAAGAGTGTAGACCAGCTCAGAGCACAGACAGACTCTAGCAATCCTCTTCAAATAGTGTTAGCAAACAAACACTGGCAAAACCTAATTATCAGAGGAGACCTCCAGTGGTTTGGACAGACAGCCCAGGCTACAGAAGTGCTATTCTGGCTAGATTCTTTGAAGTTTAATGGTTGTAGGAGACAGGTGTGCTAAAGTGCAAAGATCAGCTCTGGATCCCCATTCACTCTGCAACTTGAGATGTCAAGGAGTGAAATAAGCTGATGGGGTCATTAGGACAATGTCTTGCCTACTTGCCTCTACTTCTTGCCCTTGTCCTTAGCAGCCACAGGTTCCATGGCTTTATGTCCACTTTGGTCTCTTCAGTTCCCCCACCCCAACCCCATGCCCTAAGGAACTGCCTGGGGACAATGGGCTTCAAAGTCTTGTGGCACAGGTAGGCATCAGGAATACCAATTGGCAGATTCAGCTCCATGATGGGTACTTCAGAGGGACCTTTCAGATGCTTGTTGCTGCCCCCAAAGACATTGGCAGCAACAGATGTTTCTTTCCCTTCCTGGGTCTGAGGATCTATCTTCTGGAAGGGCATGCTTCTTGTCATGCAAAAAAAATGGTTGTTTAGGCCAAGGGAAAAGATACAGGCTACAAAGTTATCCAGAGTCCTGCTACAGTCCAACCAGCAGCAACCACAGAGAAAGTGGGGGCAATGCCCAACTGGAGGGATCTGTTCAGAGGCAGGGGTGAGACTGCTTAAGTGCATGTGTGCTAACCTAGAGCCCTCTGCACACGAGGCAAGCATTCAGATGCTGAGCTACATCCCAAGCTCCAAGCCTTCTTGTGAAGCGGGATCTTTTTATTGTGCTGGGAATTTTGTGGGACTGCTTTGATGTTTGAACACTCAGAGGCCAAGGCCAACTTAGTGAGCTTCATCTTAACAAACTACACAGAAAGCCAACTTGGGGCAGACACAATATGGTCTGAACACAATATGGTTGGTCTTCCATACCAACATCTCTCCTTGTTCTCTCCCTTTCCCTGTTTGATCTTTGGACTTGTCAACAAGTATTGAGCCATAAGCTAAATACCACTTGTCTTGGTAAAGACAAGAAAACTACAAACAAAATGTCCATCAACAGGTAGACAAAATGTGCTCTGTCCACACAATGCACATAAAAAAGCATAAAGTACTAAAACATGGTACAAGGTGGAATGAAAGCAGTCAGAGTTTTATATATGACAGGATTCTATCTATATGGATTGTCCACAGAACCCAAACTTAGGATAAAGTCCCCAAGGGAGGGCTGGCAAGATGGCTCAATGGTTAAGCAGCTTACTGCTAGAGCCTAGTGACTTGAATTCAATTCCTGTGTCTTTGGACTTCACATACCCACCATGGCACACATGCCCACACACATACATACAATTATTTAAGACAACGAAGGTGAGCTAGCAAGGTGTAAAAGCACTTGCTACCAACCAACCCTGGCGACTTCAGTTCAATCGTGGAGACCACATAGTAGAACTGACTCCTGCAAGTTGTCTCTGCCTTCCACGTGAGCTACAACACCCAAGTGTGTGTGCACACACACAAATAATTTTTTTAAGTTTTGAAATAATTAAACATTTCTGAGGGAAGTAGGCACCTGTGGAGGAAGGGTGCTCCAGGCCTAGTCACAGATGCGGGTAAAAAAGGCTTAGAGGGAACTGCCCCTCAAGCATCTAGAGTAGTGGAGAGAAGTGCAGCTTTCAGAACCCGGCCACGCCAAGCACATCTGAACATCAGCTGCTGCTACTAAACGGAAATACAGGGTGTCCCCAACCTGCCTCTTGCCAGGACCCCCATTACCTTTCCAGGCCAGCTTGATGTTCCACTCATAGAAGAAAATAAGCTTCCCTTTGCGGCTGTTACAAGAAGCCTCACCTTCCACCTGCTTCAACTCACTGATCTCACAGCGGCCAGCCTCATTCTCCATAGCAATGCCAACCAGGAGCTCTCGGAGCTTCCCTTTGGACCAAACAGTGGCATCCCGCTCTGTCCTGCCAGAGAACAGAAAGACACAAGTGAATGGCCCAGCTGGTCTCCATCTGCCCAGCCAGGATGCCATCCAAACCCAGACCACACCTGGGACTCAAGCAGCCTCCAACTCGCAAATGTGCTTTTCTGAAGAGGTTTCTTTCTACTAGGGGTCTTCTATGCCTGTTGCTCAGTTTCTTAAGACACTATTATTCACCATATAATAATGGGTAATCTTAAAAACAATGGCCCCGGGGAAACTGGTAGTCATTTAAATAGCCTTAACCGCAATATCAGTTACCCGGCATTTCCATATTTGATTTATCTTATGCACTCTCTCTAATGTTCTCCTCTAAGGGGACAAAGAGCAGCCTGAGCAGTCAGTGTCCTAGCCGCGGAATCCAGCCTAGAACTCGAGATCATTCTTTCAGGACAGCCAAGTCATCTTACGGTGCAGACTGGGCTCTGCTCTGGGAACTGCTTCCCTCAGCTTTCCCCAACGCCCGCCAGAGAAGCAGACATCTCCCGGTATTCCTGAGACACAAAGGGGGCAGATAACTAGTGCAAACTGAGACAAAGCAAAGAAAGTGAGATCCAAGTCCCTGCCCTTCCTACTGCACACGGACACAGCACCGTCGGCACACGCACGCGCACTACGCAGCTCAAGGCCGAGGAGGGCTGGGTGAGGGGCGACCGAAGCAGAGATGTCGGTGGGGTAAGACAGAAGTCCCTCGCGGGGTTCGGCCCAACTTTCCGGAGAAGCCGAAGGACCAGGGCAGTTAGGAACCGTCTCCGGCCACGGGCAGCCGTGCTGCGGCGCCGCGCGCTCGGCCCTCCCAGGAGCCCGCCCGCCTGCTCGCGCCCTGGGCCCACCGCACCAGTGCCAGTTGTTCACGTTGGTCCCGTCCTCCCGCTCCTCCACGATCCAGCGCGGGTCCCCCTGGCCCCACTTGGCCATGGCGGCGCTGACGACGAGGGCCCTGGTTACGGGAGCGCGCGGGTTTCCGGCCAGAAGATCTGTGAGCCGCACGCCCGCAGCTCCCAGAAAGTGCCAGAAGTCCCCGCCCCGGGCCGCCCCGGCCACAGCCTGCCCCGCCCCCGCTGCCCGCTCCCGGCAGCCCGCTCCACCCCACATCGACTCGGCCCCGAACCCTGTTACGCCCCCAGTATGCCACACCTCTGGGCGCCGCCCTTTACAGGCTTCTCCCCCACCCCACCCCCACCCCGACTTCGCCCCGCCTCTCTGCCCTAAGACCCCGCCCTAGGCCGCACCTCCTGGCGTTCTTCTCCGTAGGCCCCTCCCCGACTTCGCCCCGCCTCTCTGCACTAAGACCCCGCCCTAGGCCGCACCTCCTGGCGTTGTCTTCGGTAGGCTCCTCCCCGACTTCGCCCCGCCTACCCCCGCCCCACCCCGTACTAAGGCTCCGCCCTGGCCCCACCCTCCGCTTTGTGACCGCTGGTCTGCCTTGTTCTTGCCGCTGGCTCCTGTGGCCCCGCGGGGCTCCTGACCTGGGCTGCCTACGAACGACCTGGACTCCGCCCAGGGCTCATACTAGAGCCGGTTGTCCCTTTTCTGAGGCCCGTGGGCCGCGAGCTGTGCAAATCCTTAAGCAGAGCCTGGCGAGGGTTTACTGAAGGAATACTTTATTTATGCAGTGCTCCTCTAGAGACAAAAGATTGTATTTGCAAGCGCCCAGGATTGTGGATACAGTTACAATAAGAGTTTATTAATTCTTTTCATCGTTTTTCACCTTCTAGCAAAAACTGAAACAACCATCTGGAAAGTGTTTCTTAGGAGATTTATTTAGCAAATAAAATAGGTAGTTCAATGGGAGCCGGGGAAGGACCTGGCTGCTCTGTGCTCATTCCAGTCAGCAGTCTGCTTATCTGCAAAACAAACTGAAAGGGCTATGGTGTATATTGGAGCTGTTGCATTTCCATGTATTCTTTGAGATGTTACAACATTCAAACAGCTGAAGCAATGCTGTGACTCCTAATCAAACAGCATTGTGAGTTCATCTGATCATACCAAAGGCACAGCTGACAGAAGGTGAAACTCTAGGGATGATTGCCGTGTGCTTTGTGTGCCTACCTTTTATCCAGTTTCTTCCGATTGTTCCTGATAAAACATTACATGAGATTTAGATATGATCACTTGAACCTGAGAGAAAATAAGACTTCTGAAGGTAGAAGCTGCTACAATCTCTAAAATGTATAAATACCAAAACTGTACAAAAACTACTCCCAGTGGAAATAAATTTACTGGAATGTAACTAGATCGTGAGTCTAGCAGACCAATGAACCCTGAGACACTCCTCAGATCTGCAATTTAAAAATGGCCTCCAATAAGACATTGCAAAAATGGGAAAGAAACACAATGGAAAAAGTAAAGAAGTGGGAAAGGGAGACCCTAAGGAAACTGTAGTAGAAAAAGTACTGGACCAGTAAAACCTTGAGTGCCCACACGCCCCTTGGGGGTGGGGCATTTATAGACTGTGACAATACTTGAGACATTTAAGAAATTTCAGATGTCCAGAGTTAATGGAAGCTTTCTTTAATGTTCAAGAAATGATAAGACAATGCAAAAAGAAAATCTTTGCCTAGCAGTGAGCCTGAAGACCCCAGATCAAAGGGAAGAGGTACAGCCACCTGGACAATGGACTGCAACGGGAAGCCATGTTTCCAGGACGTGAAAAGTGGAGTCACATGAGGCCCACTGGATGCTGGCGGGAGGCAGAGAGAGTGTACCCTCAAATTGTAACTGTTTTGTGTAAACAGACTGAGTTTGTACCCCTCTCCTCCAAAACATGGGCTTGATAATTCTGCTTTTATATTCTTTTATGTTTTGTTTATGATTGTGTTTGTTTGTTCACACTCATCCACAGCCCACAGCTCAGGCGTGGAGGTCAGAGGACAACTTCCCAGAGTCAGTTCTCTGCTTCCATCATGTGGACCCCAAGGATAAGATGGCTTACATATACATCATGTATATAATCTGGATCTTGTATGAAAAATAACTACATTCTAATGAAAAAGCAAGTTTGATATGTGAAGGGGAAGTCACATGATGCAGACTCAGATGGTGTTCTGCTGAGGCAGGATGCCTGAGGGGACACATGATGTCTGGAGAGTGTAAGTAGGACAGAGACGGGTGCTTGCATAGCTAGCTATGCAGTGCTTCATTGGTCTTGGGTCTTCGCTGATTTTCACTTCGTTGAGAGAGGCAGGACAGAGAACTTCTCCAGGTATCCCTGGCTGATCCTGGTGCTGCTGTTGATCTATGCTGACTTTCAGGGGAGGTCTGGCGGTTTCTGCTGGGTTGTGTTGGGTATCCTGACACTACTGAACTGGATGGCTGGTCTCCTGACAATGAAGATTGGAATCGCCCCAAAGAACTATTTCTAAACAGGTCCACATCCCCTTGTGTTATTCACCATCTTTTCTCCTCTACCTTTGGATAGGGGGCTAGAAGAGGAGTCGAAGCATTTGAGAACCCTTATTAAAGTAGGTTTTGAAAAATCTAAGCCTACAGATATGCTATTTTGAAAGTAATGACAACTTGTATGTGTCTGTAAGTAATGACAACTTGTATGTGTCTGTAAGTTATATGTGTGTACAGCTAAATGTGCAGGGCCAAGAAATGCCTGTGCGTATAAATGCAGAGAGCAGAGCAGAGTGCCAGGCATCTCTCTCTTCTGTTCTCCCTTTATAAATAGTGTTTTTGAGGGCTGGAAAGATGGCTCCGTGGTTAACTAGATGCTCTTTTAGAGGACCTAGATTCTTGCATCCACGTGGCAACTCACAACTATCTCTAACTCCAGTCTCAGAGGATCCAAAACTCACTTCTAACCTCCTTGGGTACCAGGCACACACGGGTTGTATAGCTATATATGCAGACAAAACACCCACACACATAAAATAATTTTTAAAAAACCATGTATTATTTACAGGTCATGAGTGTAGAGTTGAGAAACCAGACTTAGACTCCATTCTTTCTTTCCAATATATGGGTTCCAGGGGCCAAGCTCAGGGTACCAGGTGGCAAGCACCTTCATCCACTGAGCCATTTCACTACAGTCTCTACAACCCCCACAACCTGGGAAACCAGACAAGTCTGGTTTTTTTTTTTAATTTATTTGTATGTGCATTGATGTTTTGCCCACATGTATATCTGTGTGCTAGGGCACTAGCTCCCCTGAACTAGGGTTACAGACAGTTGTGAGCTGCCATGTGGGTGCTGGGAATTGAACTCTGGAAAAGCAGCCAGTGCTCTTAACCACTGGGCCATCACTCCAGCCCAAGTCTGGTTTGTTTCATAAGCTATGCAAAACTGAAATGCAAGGCTCCTCTAGTGAAACACTCCTATACAGAAGCCTGAACTTCCTATCCTGGCAGGTGACGACCCCTGGAACATCTAAGGTGGCTTGGACACTCAAAGCCACATGGTGAAAGATGTTGGCAGGTAGGTTAGTACCTGGTGACATGGTTGAGCTTACAAAATGTAAAAATATAAATTATCAGCCTGCATGTCATCCTACTTCATTGCTTGTTCAGTCTTTGCAGTATTTGGGCTAAAAAAGCAGCCAGAAAAATAGCTTGTGGTATCAGAATATTAGTCAACTACATATTGTTTCCCTTTTTCTGTAAATAATGGTGGCTAACAAATACTTGTTATGTTCCTTAGAATGTAAATAATTTTAAAACTACAGGTATATGCTTGTAATTCCAGCACTGGGGAGGCTCAGGCTCTGTAATTATGAGGTTGGTCAGCCTGAACTACAGGGTTGACGTTTAAAACTAAAAGGGAGAACAGACAGTGGTGATACATGCCTTTAATCCCAGCACTCCAGAGGCAGAGGCAGGCAGATCTCTGTGAGTTCAAGGCCAGCCAGGGCTGTTACACAGAGAAATCCTGTCTCACCTACCCCTCAAAAGTAAAAAGCAGAGTGCCCTGGGCTGAAGAGCTGGCTCAGAGCATTGGCTGTTATTCCCAGGGGCTCCAACCGCCACTTCTGGCCTCAGCAGGCAGCAGGCACACATGTGATGCACAGACAGACAAGCAAAACACCCACATACAACAAAACGAGATAGCTTTAGGGGCTGGAGAGATGGCTCAGCAGTTAAGAGCACTGACTCCTCTTCCAAAGGTCCTGAGTTCAAATCCCAGCAACCATATGGTGGCTCACAACCATCTGTAATAAGATTTGATGCCCTCTTCTGGTGTGTCTGAAGATAGCTATAAACAGATCTTTTTTTTTTTTTTTTTTAAAAAAAAGATATTTTAAAAAAAAAAAAAAAAAAAAAAAAAAGGAACTGCTTCAGGTGACCAGCAGACACTCTCACTGGAAATGTGGGACTGGCTACAATTCTATGTCACAATAGACCTACTGGCTAAGCCTGAGATGTCATTGCATGCATTTCTTTTTATAATTATGATGCCTATGCCTGCATCCAACATCATTCACTTTTACCCCCAGACTGATGATACTCAGTCTGCACAGAGCTGGCTTGTTCTTTCTTCTATCCGTGTGTGTTGCAGTGTTCCACTGCACAGTGAGTAACAGGAAAACCATTAGTGTGACCAGATGAGTATTCTTCAACATTTGTGCATCTCAACCTTCTAATAAACTATAAAGTCTCTCTGGACTCTGGAGCTGACACTCACCAGTCAGGCTTCATGGGCAGCAAGCATCTTTATAATGTGAACACCTCACCGACCATCACTATTTTTTCCCCCAGTTTATGTGA